>KK499856.1:719537-732590 GCA_000688715.1 Glossina pallidipes | reverse complement strand
TAATATGAACAAGTAAATTCGTTCTTAGTTATAAAGCTTGGAGAAATTTACTGTAGCATTAAATTTTGACCTCTCTTAATATAAATGAAGAATTGTTAGGCGATATGATGCAGACTTTTTAGTCTTCGTGAAAATCCTTAGGTAAGGTAAAATCCAAAGGCGTACGTAGTTCAAATTTTGAAGAGTTCGTTTTGGATGGATGGTGGAATGATGGAAAGGTGGACTAATTTTCATTATAACATATTAAAATTTACACTTTTCTGCCACAAAAAGGATCAATTCTCATGGAAATCCTTATATAAGATAGGATCCACAAATAGGCTGAAATAATCGAAACTTAATACAGTTCATTTTTTTTATTTTAAATTACTATTATGATTTTCATCAGAAAACATTGAAAATCAGACCATTTTGCCATATGAACTTCAGTTTTCCTTATATGAGAGGGGGCTCAAAAAATTGCCCCAACCGGCCCAAAGATTTGACACCAATTTAGAATACCGACATACTATTTCTTAGCCACTTTTGTCGAAAAAAATGCAATTTTTTCTATATAACGACTTTTCAAAATAGGGCACTATATGAGGAGCGATTGAAAAAGTGGGCCCAAATCATTTCCAAAGGGTTCGTACTTGGATCGAAACACATCAACCATGTACCAAGTTTCATCAAAATATTTCAACTATTACGATCTATAACTTGAACACGGTTTTACATGGACAAACATCTGACAGACGGACAGAATCATTTACGCATCGATCGGCATAATAAAAGGTGGGTGGGTGTGTTAAACCGTTCAGCGCGTTACATGCATCCACACAAACTTGATATACCCCCTACCAAAAGTGGTGTAGGGTACATAACGGCAAGAAACTTCTTTTTCAAAGAGGAATTCATTCAGTATTCGGAATTTCATCCATTCAAAAATATGGGAAAATGTAAATTCGTTCATCGATTTAGGATTTCCATTCGAGCAAAAATTACATTTGGGTCTGCATATTAAGGTCTCTTTAAGTAAAGCTAGATTTAAAGCTACGCTTCATTAAACAGTGATCCAAAGAGCTTGCCGATCCTTACATTACAAAAGGGCTACACCTGAGTTTAATGAGATCATTACTTTAGTTTGCTTCTGTCGTGTGGTCTCCTTGTTGTAGGTATAAAAGTAAAAAAGTATGATTCATGGCTCTTAGAACTATGTGTTGGTGATATAGAATGAGAATGCGCCAATATCTTGAGTTGCTTTTATTATTTATGGCTTAACTGTCACACATTTCTAGAAACTTCCAAAAATCGAGTATGGCCTCTACACGCATGTTCGTACTTATATTTTCCTATTGCTTAAACCGGTTTGCCTCACTAAACATATGCATAGCATGAACATAACTCTCAGTAAATTTATGCACACATTGTTCTCACTAAAACCTGGTTTTCACTCACACACTTACATTTTTCATAAACTAAGCAATCAATGAGCGTTTACTTATACTAGTCCATACACATCCATAGGATAATATGCGTACCAGCTTGTAACAGGCACGAGCGTAGCACTGTAACACTGTGAAGGTACAGTGATGGCGATGCCAGCTATAAAAGCATGATGCACACCCTCGGTCTTTCAGTTGTGTTACGGCAATCAAAGTGATAAGTTGCTAATCGACTAAATAAATCTTTGTTTTGACTTTATGGAATGGGGATAGATGGTTCCGCTTAGTCACGGATAGAAGATGGCTGGATTAGCTTAGCCGTTATTCCTAAATGGCTCTTTGGTTTATTACGCATGACTAAAGAGACCTTTAGGAACTAATAACAGACCCTGTTGGCCCAAAAGGTCGACTGCCGTAATACAAAGTGTATTTTTGCAGAATCATAGTAAGCGCGGAATGTGGAAAAATTAAGTCCAGTAAAGCAAAGTTGGGCGGAAGTAAACTATTAATAATAATAACCGGGTCGCAAGTCATCACATCGCTGGCTTAGTTTCTTCGTCCTTGCCGCATATATTTACAATCGCAGTTGTTTAGCGATATTTCCAGAAAAAAGTGACAAATAAATAATTATACGAAAACTTGAAGGTGCAAATCTTTTATTTATTTGTAAATTTCTTGGAAACGGAAAACATTTTATAAAATAAATCTGTATTGGAAACTATCGAATTTTCTAGGAAGCAAAATTCTTAAAGTTTAAAAACCACAGATTCACAATGCTTTCCCTGTCATCACAGGGAAAGGCTTCGTTCAAAATACGCTAACTTCGCTAACGAATCAAATCCAAAAACAAATATTTAATAACAGAAACCTCGTCATTTTGAACGCGCGTGGTGAAGAGACTTTACTTGATTTTTTTTATTAGAAGAATTCACATTTTAAACTGACATTATTGCTGACGCAAATGACCAATGTGTTGCGGCCAGATATCTAATTTGTTGTTGTAGTGTGTGTTTCAACGAATTATTTGATCCTAATTTAATTACCTGCAACCCTAATCCTAACAGTAATGGCAGACTGCTTGATCTTTGCTTTGCTAATTTCCCGGACATAGCTGCAAATCGTTGTCCACCTACCTGAGGATCCGTATCATCCACCACCTCAAGTGAACATTATGGTTTTAATAAAACCAAAATCTTACGGCGTAAATCTCATCTTTCACATGCTATGCTTGACTTTTCTGCTGTCAATATTGAAGCCCTACTATCTCCTATAACGTATTAAACCTGGCTATATCGGCACCCGTTTCGATCGAGCAATCTCGCTTTCAAAGCAAATGCCCTCCATGGCTTAACGAGAATATTAAATATTACGTAAACAGGAAAAACAAACTTTTCAAATAATTTATGGAAAATGGTTCTTGTTATGGCTATTTCGCCTATTCGTCTGCAAGTATTTAATTACCTCAACCACCAATGTTATAGCAGACACCTTCGATTGATATAATCTTCACTGCTTATTAATTCTAAATAGTTTTATATGTTTGTTTGTTTCCAAAAGAAAAATCTCCATATAGCTCAGGCATGTTTCTTTCAATTCCTAGCTGGGTCGTTTCAGAAAACGACGTGTTGAGGTCTCTACAATATTGTTGTATGTCGGTAACTGATGGCGTTCCATCATGTACACTTAGATCATGCTCTGACGAGCTTTGTGGTGTTATTTCAATGACTTTTAATCTGTCTTTGAAATCAAGTGTTTTCCCTTCGCGTTGGAAGTATAATTTCCTTATTCCACTTCACAAACATGGAAACAGACATCACGTTGAGAACTACAGCATTATCCCCAAGTTGACTATCTTACCTAAATTGTTTAAATTTTTAATCATCATTTAGCTTTTGCTGTCAAATCTTATATTTTTCCATTCCTTTCCATTTCTCCATGGCTTTCTGAAAGAAAAATCAACGAATTACGAAACCCTTAGAAATTACCTGCCATGTTTTCAAGGCTTTCTCTAGTGGCTCTCGCACGGATATTTAGCAGTCGTAAAGCGTGTTATTGGTCTTCAAATTCCAGGCCTCTGGCTTCCCTTTGTACTTGAAAGTGAAATGGATAAGCTCCTGTCAGCGTTCGGGGTTACGGTTAACTTCATCACCTCAGGTGAATTTCCTGTGACGTCTGGAAATCCTCAAAGTAGCCACTTAGAACCCTTTCATTTTATTTATGTATTATTGATCTTCTCTTGGTGATTAAATCCGACCACATCTCTTACACTGACAATGTTAAACTATTTTCTTCCTTTTCCTTGGAATCGCAATCGCGTCAGCTCCAATTTGACTTAAATAATTTAGTCACATTGTGCTCGTTAAATTTTATGAAATTAAATCTAAAAAAATGCAAGAAGCTTTCTTTCTCAAGGAGGAATTACTTCAATATTGTTAGGCGTTGTTTACTATTATCGGTTGCCAAGCTTTGGCTTATTTGCAATGGCACATGCAACTTGGACGTCTACTGGTTTGTGAGTGTGCCTCTGTGCTAGTTGCGTACATGCTTTTTTTTTTTCTTCCTTATTTATATATATATGAATTTTCTTCTTTTTTTTTTACTTCCCCGTATATGCTTTGTATTAATTTTTAATATTAATTAGTATAAGATTTATTTCTAAGAGTCAATTGAATTCGGCTGTTAATTTAGTCTGTTAATGAGTCTCACGCATAAGTAAATAAATAAATGAATAAATAAGCGATTTGTTAATCGCTCAATAAAGGCCGCTTTGCTGACATATCCCTGCAAAGACACCAAATTGCCCCTGTGGATTGACAATTCTGACTACATCCTCTCGATTTTTTTCCAAAGGTGTTTGATAAAAATCAATTGCGGTGCATAAAATAATACTTATTACCGCGAGAAGTAATTTTGGATCAATACTTGGGAATTGTGACGGAAATCTTAACAAGACATCAACCCTTACGCATTTTTAGCGATGAAAAGTCCGAGATTATTTATAAGAATTTTGGCCAAATATAGATCAAACAAAACCAAGACGACCCAGAATTGTGTCTACAGCAAGGTAAAGTATTTAGGCTAAACTAAGGCTGTTTACAGTGGCTGGCAACATGAAGCAACGATATTATGATTGTTCTGCATATATTGTTTTGTTACCAAAAGATATCAACCTGTCAAATTAAATTCCACGTGCAAATAATGACCCAAACTTTTGTTTGAGTAGCGGGTTTAAAATCACAGTTCTGCGAAAGTTTATGCCCAACGCGACCGATCAAAAATTGTTCGCCACCCGTTTTCTAAATTTGATCAATATAAAAGGGGACCTTTTTGCTTATAAGCATTGGCGTCATTACACGTTTACCACTTCATAATAACGTAGTAATGTTTGCGTACGTTCCACTTGAGAGATGGCAAGATCTGGAAATGTGGACTCTTGCATAAGTTATCAGAATCTCAATGTAATATAATCTGCTCCTGTCTTGTCTTCGTTGCAAGACCTTCCCAATCGTTAAAGACGTCTAATACACAGCTGTACAGGGATTGTCGGAGAACTGAAATGTGCACAAGGACTACTTTCGTTATCATTATCACTTTTGCAAAGATCCAATGGCATTGCGAAATATAACACGCTCGGTCTATCACTGTATCTACGTACGTCCACGTAATTATCGAATTTTATATATTTGGTATTGTGTATAATATAACTAAAAGAAAATAGATTTTTTTCCATCTTTCCCACACACGTGAACGAACGTGGATTAAATAACTGTAATTGCTTTAAAGCTACCATAAGAAAATACGTGAAATATCTTTTTTATGTTAATTCCTCCACTTATCAAAAAATGAAGATGAACGAAAGACTTGAGACAGAAGCTTAAGATGTGACAAATAAAGTTTCTCACACACAAAGCGAAGAGACAGAGGAACGAAAACAATGTGGGTCCTTTTATACCAAAATGACCAAACTGACGGAAAGCATATGTCAAATGCCACCTTCTTGATGAGCACTGTTTTTAGAATTTGAATTTTTTTTCCCCTTTTCTATCTACTTTTCTGTCTCTCTCTCTCTCTCTCTCTCTCTCTCTCTGTCTCTCCCCGTCCCTTTCTCCCTCTATCGCACAGTCTTTTCGCGTCACCAACAATTGTTGGTTGGCAGTGCGTTTACATTGCGATATCAGTAGCATTAAAACACCAGACGAGTACAAATCAACGAACACAAGTACTATGTAACACAAATCACAATGCTTACATGGGCGCGTGTGTGTTCGCTTTTTATGTAGAGACAAAAAAATAAGGAAAGCACACATCGTTTTAGGAAATTTAAAGTCTGAATTTAAACAATTTGTCAAAGTTTCTCTGTGTACACGTAAGTATGCATATATCCAGACACCGAATGAGTAGAGAAACATTTAAAATACGTACATTATTATCGGTCATAACATCTTAGTCACCATAGCGATACATATCTTCAAATACATAAAAGGGGAAGTTATTGATTCTTCAATGTTTTCAGCATTTGTTTTCTACGTTTTGGTTCGCTACTCTGCTCATCTATTGCGGTCTTCAATAAACCGACCATCAATTTAATGCCACTTTGGCAGAGCACAACGAAAATGTTCATGTTGCCGCATAAATTCAGATAATATATATAACATTAGCTATTCATGAAATGTTTTGCCCATCAATTTCACTACCTATCAAAATCGTAACAGAAAAATAAGAAACAAGAAAAAGGAAAAAATTAAGAAAAATATTATCTCTTGTCTATTTATTTTCAGCAGCAGTCACTATTCAATGCAATACAAATGTCTTGGTTACATAGTACCCTCGGCATCTTCGTCTATTTAAAGAAAGATTTCCTATTAGGTATTTTCATTTTCATTGGCAAGTTACATGAATATGTGTAAGCATCGATTTAATGCAAACTAACAAAGATTTCCCAGGAAGAACTCAATAAAAAATTCATTATATTCAGTCAATACTTTAGTACACTGGATTTTCGTATTTATAACACGTTCCGCAATTAACGCATGATTTGATTACAAATCTATGCAGCAGGAATTATCAAAAGAAAGAAAAAACAACAGTAAATAAAATGACGTCAAATGAAATCACATTAATTTATAAAAGAGGTATTCGTTACTCTCATGATTTCATTTTAAAAAAAGAAAAAGCTTTGTACCGCAAGGACTACCAATTTAATGCTTGTAGAAAAAAAGGTGAAAGTAAGCTCTTGAGTATAATTCTTACTCAATAATTTGCTTAGTAAAGGATACTTTATGATTTGTAATTTAATTACAAATAAAATGAAACTGAATTACTTACACTTGAATAATAGACGGATTATGTTGCAACCGACTCTAAAGAAAAAAAGTTGCATTAAAAAACGTTTCCTTAATTTTTATAACCTAAAAAGCAAATTCACATACAAATAGAAAAACAAGATAAAAAGAAAAAGAAAATGTGTAGATCTTACGAAGAGGCATAGCGACAGCCTCAGTGGTTCCGAGCCAGGTACAATTAAGTCGACATAAACATGCAAAAGCTGGGCAACCAAATCTAGCTAACATATTGAACTTAGTCACGAGTAGCATTCAAAAGTAAAAGGCATCCGGAAGACGCGTGTTTAAAGGAGAGCACTATTCTAAGACTGTAAGAAAAGGGTATTCACCATTTCCTTTTCGATGGAGGAGAAGCTAATGCAGATAAAATGAGAAAGTTGCTAAGCAAATATTTATTTAATTAAAAGAATAATCAAATTTGCAAAACGTTATGACAACACCGGAGCTATTATTGCGAAGCTTTTTATACCCATCACCGAAGTTTGAGGGGCATGTTCACTTAAGCATTTCCGTTTGTCCGTTTGATTATCTGGCGGTCTGTGCAATGTCTCTTGTAAACAATCTCCTGGCCCGCAAAGATGGAATTATCGACTTCAAATTTGGCAAAAACATTGGAAGTTTTTGCACGCAGGTTGGTGTTGAAAATGAGCCCAGTCGATCGAAGCACACACCTACCGTACTGCTGAGGGCTTTTGTTTTCAAAAGGCATAAAAAAATGGTTGGTTACAGTCGCTAAAACGAAGATAAGAAGCTGAAATTTGGCACAATCGTTCATGGGACGGTTAAGAATCCGAGGCTAAAAGATGATTGTGATCTGTCTGCATATCCTTCCAATTAGATTGGAAATTGAAAATGTCTCGAAAAAAGGCTGATATATTTTTTGTACATTCGTTTATGACTTTCGATCCAGTAAAGATATTTCCAGGTAGCTTTTATCCAAATATCCACCAGAACCAGTTGCTTACTCAGCCGAAAAATGTGGCCGACGTGTTTACTAACACCTCCACAATAAATTAATTCTTTATTCTAATTTATTTGGAAAAGATATAGACACAGGAGACACAACAAGTGGATATATATTTCTTATTAACGATAAATGAAGTAAGAGAGAAAAGTCATCAGCAGAAAACTGTGACATTATTAACATAACAACTAAATCTGCTTGTGGAGGTGGCAAAGAAGCACTTCGGCTATGACAACTACTATGTGATATAAAATATAAAGTATGAAGAAAAGGATCCAACAGAATTAAACATAAAAACGAACTATTCGTTCCAATACAATGATATTAGACTTTATGGCTTGCGTTAACTTTGTGAGCCAAATGTGGTTAAAACAGATTACGTTAACACGGGTCATCGACAAACGGACACTTTGACGAAACCTAATCAGCATTTTATGCAATGCAGAGTGCAATTGTCAATCGCAGCAATGAATGGGAATGTTAGAGAACATTGTTGCAATCTTATGACTTTCAACCAACATTTCATCTCTGTTATATTCATTGGCTACTACCTACGCTTACACTTGGATTGCAGTTACCGTTTTAATTTGTTTCACTTGCGCTTGAACTATTGCAAGAAGTATATATATATATGTATGTATGTATGTGTATATATATTTTTGACTATGTTGCGCAACATTGAAAATAGATTGGGTCGAGTATTTCTTACAACCACAGCTTCGCGTTCTCGTTTAGAAACGTCATTGCGTGAAAAAGTTTCTAAATATTAAGTATTTCTCCAGAAAAATCGCGTTTTGGCACACAAAACGAACGCGAAGAATTTGGATGAGAGGGGTTATTTTTGAACGCTCTCCCATATAAAAGGTAACAAAGCCTTCACATAACAACAATGACTAATTTCGGGGATTTTACGATGAAAGCTGGTCAGGAATAGCGGTATGAGAGCACCTTGATCTAGTTTTCGAACCATCCCTCATCAAAAGATTTTCATAAAAAGTAGTCTTCATATAGCAACATGTTTTAAATTTAGATACAACCAATAGAGGGGAGATTTGTTTTAGAAAAAGTGATGTGAAGTATTTAATGTCAGCCTTGCCCGACTATAACGTTTGCATTTGTCTTATTTTAATTTAAACATTTTTTCGCTAATCACCTGTTTGACCTTAAGATTACAAAGAGATATTTCTTTGGAGAATATAATGACGACGATAAAGTAAAAAAATTCATTTCATTTTAGGGCCTTTAGCAGTAATAAACTAGGGTGGCAGTGATAATAAAGATTAGAGTAAAGCAGATTTTATGCCTTTAGAATACAATCAAATGACCTGAATGTGTCAAACCTTATAAAACAGATTCTCTTCTTATTATTATTTCATTTTATCACCCTAGCTAAATAGAAAAGCAAAGAAAGAAAGCAAAACGAAAAACTGGAAATTTGTGATGTTATGATTTTCTTCAGTGCTTTGAAATGTGTGCACTTATAAAGCGAATAATAACAGCAGCGAACGACAACAAAAACAACACAACAACTCACATTCACTTGTACTATGGAATTGTTTTCTTAACTTTCATCAGTTGTTGGGTAAACGGTAAGCGGGAAGAAGTAAGCGGGCAACAAAATGTAAGTACGTACTATACATAAAAAAAAGCTTTTGTACTGGATCAAAACCATAGAAATGGGCAACGACAGCGACAATATAATTAACCCAATTGCGATTTAACAAAACTTGATAACCAACAAGAACTCACAGAAAAAAATCAGCAAAGTAAGCAACTAAGCATAAGCAGATGAAAACAACGGCAAACAAGAAGGGCAAAGAATTTTGCGCAATTTCCTCAATGATCATCAAATCGATCATCAGATATGATGGAAATATTAGAAGCGTTAACGGTTAATGAAAAGTAATATTTTTTCATATTCATTGTCAATCACACATGCGATCCAATAAAAACGCTTATAGACTGTATATTTATCCTTAATCAGCTGAGACTAACTAATCTTTATCTTTATCTTTATAGATGCTGCCGATGTGCTTTCAGAGAGACTGTTTCTTAAATTAAAATACAAACTTTAACTGGAGGTCAGGAAATGGTTCGAAAGTAAATTTCAGTTCAATTTCAGTTCAAATTTTTTAGAAATTATCAAGAGCTACGAGACCAAATAATCAAGATAGCTGGGATAACAATATTTGTCGGAAAGGAATCGTCCAGATGGCGTTTGACTTTATAAGGATAGTATTAAGCGGATTTAATCCAGAGGGAGCTACCTTAAAAGTTCCTTTATTAAACAAAATGTTCGCTGGATGTCAAGCCGCAAAATCAGAAGCCATATTTCATTTGTGTTTCTACGCATGAAAAGTGTTTACCCGTCACACCGTTTATAAAGGTAAGACGAAAGGTGCTAGAATATAACAGTTAATGGAAACAGCATTATGCTGCTCTGTGATTTTGGGAAAAATATAAAAAATTTGGTGCAGAAAATGATGGCATAGACTTATTAAAAAAGCCGTAGCAATGAAAATCAGGTTCGCAGCCTTTAACCTC
Source organism: Glossina pallidipes (assembly GCA_000688715.1). Classification (NCBI taxonomy): domain Eukaryota; kingdom Metazoa; phylum Arthropoda; class Insecta; order Diptera; family Glossinidae; genus Glossina; species Glossina pallidipes. The sequence continues at coordinate 722,316 of KK499856.1, read as the reverse complement.
TTGTCAAAAGGTAACAAAACACGAAAGTCTAGGCTGTTTGTTTTTCCTTCTTTTTTATTTAATAAAAATTGATATTAAGCATATATGAAATAACGATGGTGAGGTGAGATAAATTCTTCAATTAAATAGCAACAAGCCCGATTACATGATGTTATAAATGATTTGTGCTAAACTGACAGGATTATTACACGCTCTACATATACACTGACATAATTTATATATGAAGCAATTTGCCTTATGGCACTAAGCTAATGCTACGTATTGATTTGACTTGTTGAACAGTAGAAGAAGTGGGGAAAAACAAACTGAAATAAAAAAACTACAAACTTCAAAACATCACGCACTCTGCAGTAATAGTATGCGATTAAGAGATTTGCACGCAGATTGTTGTAAAATTGTATTTTCCATTAACTACACATATATGCGTACACCATATACATCATTCTGTGGTGATATCTGATAGACAAATAGCAGCAACAACTACAACAACTACGAAATAAAGAAACGTTGTTTTAACGAAAAGAAAAAAATGGATTAATGAATCTATTGGGCTTTCGACAGACAATTCAATACGGCCATCATTATAGTAATCATCAGAGGCAGGTCATTCGGTAAGCTAACCCAATTTGCTGCTGCCAGGAGAAGTGTTGAAATTCTTCGCCTGCACATTTTCACTTATAGTCAGTATATAAATAAGTACATGTACGTAAGTGTTCGAGCGAAGTGTGGTCGTTATTTTATCATATAACATATTTCACTTTTACTTGCACTTTCAATAGTCTTGAAAGAAAAATGTTGCAATTTTTACAACATAAAAAGCACACACGCACGCACCAGCGTCAGCGCAAAAGAAAACACAAGCAGACAAATCGAAACAGGCAAGCATTTACCACAAATCATAGCCCCAACAGGAATATTGAGAACTATAATATCTACATAAACACACATCGACATATATGTATGTGAATATAGTTGACTGTCCATCAATGTATAGGTAATAAAACATATTTCATTTGCATACTTGCAATAAAACAGCTTTCGCTCTCGTTAATCGAAGACCGCGAAAAAAGAAAACCACGCCGACATAATTAACCTAAAAGACAGACAGACAAACAGACCTAAAAACGCATACTACAACAATATATCGAATGAATGTTGCCTGTATACGAAAATAACTGTAGTACACGTATATTTGCGAGATAATGCCGATGTTGCACGATGTGGCAAAGAGACGCATTGATTAGCTTTCGATTTCGAAACGAAACATCATTTTTATGTACAAGAAAGGCACAGAAGAAGAAAAATGAACTGAAAAACAAGTAACCACTCATTTAAACTGGTCCGGTTCATATAACTGCTAAGTGACTGTCTGCATAACAGCTCTTGCTAGTAGTCATATGGGTGGAAAGTGATGCCGCGACAAAACTTGATGGGGTTTGCAATATATCGCGTTTTTTTTAACAAGTGTAATTTGCAATATAATCTCACTTGTTGCCGCCTCTGCTGCTGCTGCTGCTACGCCACTATGATAAGTTTGCGAATACAATATTTTTCTAACGCAAAGCCGAGCAAAGCAAAGTCCTAAGAAATAGGCGAAGCAAAGATTCGATACGTACTAAAGTCACTTTAGAAGCGATTTCTTGTCATAATAATGTAGCATTGTACATAAATAACGTGGTTATTAATAAGAGATGAAAACGCAGATAATTAATGCCGATAAAAAGGAGTATTTAAAGACACTGTGCAATGAGCCGTAGTTGCGCTTATAATTAGATTGTGAAAGTGCACATTCAGCTAATTTTTAAAAAGTTTTAGGATTTGCTGCATTCTCACTTCATCAGGGATTGTTAACAGCCCTAGCCTAGTTTCGCCAATTAGAACTCTCTCCAAGTTGTCCCAAAGTATTTCTCATTATTATTGTGCTTTAAATGTACAAATCCAGACTTTTCTCAATTTCCGTGTGCTTTTCACAACGATTCTCAATTTCCCTGTGCTTTTTCACAACGATTCTCAATTAATGTTTCTACTCATTCGCTCAAAAATGTTAAGCCAACCAAATGCTGTTACTGTCAAAAAAATCCGATATTTTTTTTACGCACCTCACTCACACATTAAGCAATGAGTGGGTTTGAACGTTCTAGCAACCCGCTACGAGAAGTATTCCATCAACCATATCATTGGCCAATATACCGCGACCAATTTCATGAAAAGCGCTAAAAGTACAAAAAATAAACTATTGAAAGTTAAAGTATTTAGTAATATTATTATGTAGAGAGATAATATTGTCGCCTTCGTAATAAGCTCTTTTAGTATACAGAACTAACTTGCAGACTTAAGCGGATTTTTAAGCAAAAATAGGAAGAGCAAATATAAATAAGAACGAAGAGCAAATAGAAGTTTGCAATTTGGAACTTTTAAGAAATTTTTCCAACTTTTGAACAAAATATACGAAGAGGGCATATAAATTAACAACGAAGAGCACAATTTTTTTCCAACTTTTGAACAAAATATAAGAAGAGGGCATATAAATTAACAACGAAGAGCACAATTTTTTACAACTTTTCAAAAATTTTTCCAACTTTTGAACAAAATATACGAAGAGGGCATATAAAAACAACAAGAGCAGCTTTTGAACAAAATATACGAAGATGGCATATAAATTAACAGCGAAGAGCACTATTTTTTTACAACTTTTCAAAAAATTTTCCAACTTTTGAACAAAATACACGAAGAGGGCATATAAATTAACAGCGAAGAGCACAATTTTTTTACAACTTTT
>KK499856.1:684169-719321 GCA_000688715.1 Glossina pallidipes | reverse complement strand
TTTTATATGCCCTCTTCGTATATTTTGTTCAAAAGTTGGAAAAATTTTTGAAAAGTTGTAAAAAATTGTGCTCTTCGTTGTTAATTTGTATACCCTCTTCGTATATTTTGTTCAAAAGCTGCTCTTGTTGTTTTTATATGCCCTCTTCGTATATTTTGTTCAAAAGTTGGAAAAATTTTTGAAAAGTTGTAAAAAATTGTGCTCTTCGTTGTTAATTTATATGCCCTCTTCGTATATTTTGTTCAAAAGCTGCTCTTGTTGTTTTTATATGCCCTCTTCGTATATTTTGTTCAAAAGTTGGAAAAAATTGTGCTCCTCGTTGTTTTTATATTCCCTCTTGTTGTATTAGTAGAATAAGGATATCTGTTTTAACGAAGCATTGCTGTCAAATTATCTTTCTTAACAGGTTAGCCAGTTTTTAACAGATTAGCCAGAATTTATTATCTTTCTTAACAGATTATCCAGAATTTATTATCTTTCTCTTACATATATTAAGAGAAAATTACATCAAATTTTAGAACAAGAAAATACAATAGAGATTTGTTGTTTTTCTTCTTCTTCTTCTTGTTTTTTTTTTTTTCCTACACCTTTTTCTTTCCTTACTTACGCAAACTCATGATTTCTATAAAATTTAGTTAATACGCTTTAGTAAAATTTTATAGTCTAGATATTTTTATTATTGTTGTCTCGTTATTGCTAATTTATGTAATATGAGGACTGGCGTTTTCACTGCTCTAGATCACACACATGCCGCTTTTCTTCCATAGACCTTTCTAGGAATATTCATTGAATTTATAGATAAATTTAAAGAAAATTTTATAAGATTACATGCGAAGCGTCAATTTAACTGATTTATTAAACCTTATTGCTATCTTTAGTTTATTACCTACTTAGCTGATTATTGAGTTAATTCTCAAGGTAACTTTGCGGCATATCTTATCGGTTAGCTCAGATTGACGGCTATTGTTTAGTTTGACAAAAAAAATTGCTATTTACAATCTCAAAAAAAGGGAATGAAAATGACAAAGAGGTATTTTGTCTAAAAGATTCCATGCTTAATGTGTTACTTACCATCTCATCTTCGAAAAGAGTGCAATTTATTGAATTCAGCATTTCGACGAATATATTCGACTTTAAATTTACTATTTTTGCTACCTGAAAATCAGTGCATCTACGTTTATTTACAATATTTTTCTTCGTCGTTAGCCCGAAGAGGGCAAAGAAGCCTAAGCTCGGAAAAATAATAACAGCTTTGACTGTAATTTCAAGTCTTTTACGTTTTCTTTACGCGCAAGAAAAGAGAATTGTTTTAGAATCCCAAAAAAAATATTAGGCGCGAGAGTTACTAAGTGGCTTTTACACATAGTGGTCACTAGCGACACGGATACTGGCTGTAAATGCCCACAGATTTATTTTCTTATACTTTGTAATACTTTCCTTTACAATGAAGATGTCATGTTTTGTGCCAATTGAACACCATTTGCGGGAAACTTCGTTTTTTTGCTTTAGTTTGGAAACAAAAAATTAAAAATCGCCAGAAATGGCGTTTTCGATAATGATGACCACAAGTGCTCCGAAAGACCAAGAACAATTGTGGACGTCGATGTGCAAGAATTAATGGATGAGCCTAACACAATATCGACTTGCAGAGGCATCAAAAATGATTCGCCAAGGCTTTTCGAAGTGTCTACACACTAAGCGACAGATAAAGATTCGAACGTCCACTCCCAAAATGTTGCTTTTTTGGAATAAAAGAAAGCGTTACGTATATCGAATTTTTACGGGCAATGAAAAATTATACATTCGGCAAATCTGAAATGTATACCATCAAGGCTTTCACCAGACGAAGTATAAACGTCGATTTACGTTTATTGGGACAAAACAAAATCGTAGATGATCAGCCGGTAAAACCGAGCGATATTGTCACCGGCGCCGCTGACAATAACAACCGGTCAAATCGAATGCGAAAGCTAGAATGTGGCACGAAAGGGGAACGAGGGACATAGCACCAATATTATCGCATTTTTATTATCCAAGGCATCACTACACACACAACAACAAAACGGCGTAGTCGCAGAACTGGCCTCTTTTTGAAAAAGTGTAGCTATCGAGAAACGATACTTTAAGTACACCTACGCACTAAGGATGGGCATATATTTATTTTGTCAAAATAATTAGAATACATAACTCGGAATATAAAGAGAAAATGCCTCTGTTTTCAAACGAAAAAAATTGAATCTTTTCAATTTACTCATGAACTACAACAATAAAATTTTTATATTCTACGAACGATCTTACAGTACTTGTGCGGTAACGGAAACCTGACAACACTCACTCAATATTAGAAAATACCGAAATTTGATTTTCTTAGACAATCAACAAACGTAATGAATATGGAAAATTCGAATGCAGTTTTTACATCCATCACGGAATGATGAAAAGCATATTCATTTTATGAAAACGTTTGCCACATCCAGAAGGAACTTTCGGAGGTCCCATAAAGTATATATATTCTTGATCAGCATCGAATTCTGAATCGATTAAAGCATGTTCGTTTGTGAGTCGATCCATCTGATCGCCAGTCAATTGCAAACATTCTCTTGGCTGCAAAAATGGAGCTATCGACTTCAAATTTGGCACAAACATTGGAAGTTTTTGGAGGTTCTTGCACGCAGGTGAGTATTGGAAACGAGCCAAAGTGGTCGAAGGGCACGCCTACAGTACCATGTAAACTGAGAACTGTTTCCCAAGGAAGGAAAAATTCATTTTCTGATTGCTCACAAATATTACAATAGATAGATCTACAAAAATTTGAACGTATCTATGGGCGGTGCTGTAGTACTTGTATAAAAATAGAAAAATTCGTCCATGCCCACCTGATATCGTTGTACATCAAAGTCACATTTCTTTGTTAAAACCATTATAACGCTGAGACGCAAGCTTCAAAATCTTCATGAAGCATTTACATTTCTGGCCAATGACAAATTCGGAATGCACCTCTCAGTTGTTTTCTCGTTACTATTTACTAAAACAGATATGCGATATAAACGAAAATAAAAAAATCAGGCACGGCCAACCAATACTAACGAGTATGGAAATTTAGTTTCTTTTTAGTCTAGCATGCTAGTTGCAGTTCGTTTAAAAATAGACGTCCTAGTAAATATAAATTTCTATAAATAATTTGTAAATAGATCTCCTAAGACTTGCAAATAAAGCCTATGCTGGCCTAAAAATCACTGTCCAGTCGTATGAACTTAATTTGAGAAGGAGTTGAATAAAAACGTAAAATCACTAAAGACAGTTCACGTTACAAGATATTTTCTTAATTTTTTTTTTTTTTTTCTTTATAATTTTCAGTTTCGAACTAGCAGCGAGTGCTCCGTATTTTCTACTTATTTTTTGTCGAAACGTTCGTAACACTGAGAAGGAAGCATCAGTCCAGTATTAAATTATAAATCTAACTGAGCCAAATCGGCCAGGTCTACCTAATCGAACAGAGTTTGAAAATTTCATTATTCGCGTTTTTGCGCTCCTTTTAAGTAAAAGGTGGTGGGTGCAAAGATTCAAAAACGGCAGAAAATAATAATAAGTAACTTCACTGTTGCGGTTTTTATGTTGCGTGGTAATATCTGAAAAGTCAATTGCTCAGTTACAGTGTCGAGTCACTGTCACAATAAATGTGTCTTCTCACAGGTTAGAAAGAATTCCATAGAAATTCCGCCTACATCATAAACCCGGAAGGAAAACTAAAGTTTGAAGTAGTAAAAGCTCTATTTAATAACCTTTCGCCTAAACAATCCCTTACGAATATTGAGATTAATGTTTAATGTATGTAAAAAAGAAAAGATTTTTTTCAGGACACCTGTGATGGGGACAATTGGTTCGTTCACAGCCGAATCAGTTTTCTTATTTGCTTGTATCATTCTTGAAATTTAATAAACCCTCTTACTGAACTTATGGAATGCCTAATATATGAGAATATGAGCGAAGTGCAAAAGAAAGTTGATGGCTTTGTGTGCACATTATTTTTTGTTATAAATAAATTGCAGCATTACTTGATATATCGACGATAATTAATATATAATGCAATCTTATCAAAATCGTAGCTGGTTCCGTATTAGTGTAACACATACGTTACGAAAGAAAAGAACTTGAAGCAGTCAAAGCTCAATACTGATGAAATTTTCATGTCAGTTAGAGAAGCAAATTAAACGAATTGCACACAAAAACTAGAGAAAATTCATTTTAAATATTTTGCAAAATTTTTATAACCTAATAATGAGTGTATACAATGCCGATGAGCTGCAAGCTCCTGATTGGATTAATAACAATTTTTTACTTAAAGTCCTAAAGCAATATGAGAACACTAAGGATATTGAGGTACACGATATAAATTCTTCTTAATTTATAATATTTATAATAAATGATGGTCGGCATAATTTTCGATTTGTTCCCTTTGTTTGCATTTAGTTAGTGCACTATTCAATTGGTCCTGCCAGTTTTAAAGGCGATCATTACGCGAGTATTATGTTTCGTTGCAAAGTCGTTTACAAATTAATTGTTAACCAGCTTACGAAACGCAAGTCTATGATTCTTAAGACTGTGCCTCTAAAAGACTGTGCAAAACGTGAACTCTTAATGGCATCAAATTTGTTTGAAACTGAAATTTCTATGTACACCAAGGCTTTGCCAAAAATAAAAGAAATCTTAGGCGTTTATGGCGAGTCAAGCAAGCTGTATGCGGAGTAAGTAGTAGCGTAAGGCGTTCAGCGTATCGGAGAATCTGTTTTATATTTAACTCGAAGTTTAGTTTAATCTATTTTGCCTTAAAACCTCACAAAATTATCATTATTGAGGACCTCTGTGACTCTGGTTATGAAGTGATACGTGGCCGTCTTCTAACTGAAGATGAAATCAAGATGGTTTATGCAAAAATAGCAAAATTCCATGCCGTCAGTTATATGCTAGCAAAGCAAGAGGGAGGCGAAAATGCTCCTATTATTACTGCCTATCAAGAGGGTATATTTAGTTCATCATGGGCTACTTCACATCCTATGATAGCGAACGGTATCCAACATTTTAAAGCTATGCTTGCCCATTACAAAGAGTTTTACGTTTATTTGGATAAAGTTAAAGTAATGGAGCCTGCCATGTTTGCAGAATGTAAAAATCTTTACCGTGCTTTTAAAATAAAACAGCCTGAGACAAACGATATTTTCGTTCTGAATCATGGGGATTTTCATCCGAAAAATTTAATGTTCAAATTCAATAAGGAAAGCAATCAATCGGAAGATGTTATTATGGTGGATTATCAAGCTAGTTGCTTCGCTCCCTCCACCGTTGATATGATTTATTCACAATACATGATGCTGGGCGGTGAGCTGCTGATGAAGCGCCATATCTTTATGCAATACTATTTCGAAGAGTTTGTCAAGAATCTGCAGACTATAAATTACTGCGGTGACATACCAAAGTATTCGGATCTTCAAATTTCTAATCTGAAATACAGACATTTTAGTAAGTAAACCAAACTTTAATTATTTTCATGTTCTTCAATTCCGCAACAGCACTTTAGAATAGAATAGAAATGTAGAAGAACGGTACCTACGCGATCAAAATTTCCTACGTTTAACTTTAATGCAAGTTACTACCATTTAACAATTTTTGCCACAGAACTTACTTTTAATAAAGATTCTTGTAAGGAACGGTGTCAATAAATAGACCAGTGTGGTTCAAATTTGATACAATTCAGTTTTATATTAACTAAATCTTGTGAATCAATTTTCTTCATAAAATATTGGGCATTTTTGTCATATAAAGGCTTACATTTCATTAGAATCCTTACATGGAGTGGAATCCAAAAAATACACCTACGTGGTCCAAATTTACTAAGGTCAATTTTTATGTTAAATTAGTATCGTAAACCAATTGTAGCCGTGAAATATTGAAAATTAGAAAAATACAGTTTCCGCAGCCGCGGTTATATGGGAGGGGATCAAAACAATTGCCATATTCAATCGAAACTTTACATCATTTTGGTCACGGAATTATGAAAATTTGCAATTTTTTCAATAATTTCCCAAAATAAGATGTAATACGAACAATAGACGAAAAAGTGGTCCAATAGGCTTCCTCCTTTGACCGCAACTCGTCAGTGTACCAAACTTTATGAAAATATGTCAAAACTGTGATCTGTAGTTGAACGCAAGAATACATGGACAGACGAACAGACACGTTTGGGTTTGGTTATTTCGATCTATCGCAAGCCGTTCTGGCTGTTGTATATATCCACCCACACTTAATATCCCCTGTACCCATATGTAAGACGTAGAAACAAAGTCTTCTCTCTTTTTAATATTTTACGATAGAAATTGGCAAAAAGCAAAGATTTCATATATAAAAGTATTATAGGAAATTTAGACTACGTACGCACATTTTTCGGACGCTTCCATTGTAAAGGCTCTCATAAAAAGTAAGCAAAAAGATATAAATTTTGATGCTTTATGGCGAAGAGAAGAAAAATGTTGTACTAGGCGAAACGATCTTGGGTATCTTATAGCCGGTGTTGCCACCTTGCAATGTTTCAAGTTGTTGTGTATATATAAGCATGATAAGGATAAGGCGATATAAAGTAATGTTCATTTGCATGCGTAGGACGGGTTTGTATGTGAGGTAATCTTGACATCCTGCATCCCTACCTCCTTGCCTTCTGCAGACAGGAAACAAAGCAAAAGCTACGGCGAATGCGCGCAATGTAATCGGTAAAGGCGTAACACTTACAGATTGGAAATACAACCATTAAGCTGCGCCAGCTCCCCTTGTCTTTATCTCTTCCCCAATTCCTTTCAGGCCATTACCGTATTCCATGCATAGAAGATAATCGGCTAAGTGTTTCATCGTAGCAATGAAATTAGATTTTTCAGATAATTTTCGGCGTCTTGCCGGCTGCGAATGCCGATTAGTAGCAATAATTTCGTTTTTTACTTCTGTGATCACAAAGGCTTGCATTGTTTAATTAAATGTAAATTTGCTCTTACAGCTTTCTAATTTTTAGTTTTAACACTTATTTTATTTTTTTGCTGTAAATCGTAACTTAGCGAAGACATTGTCAGTAAAGTCACAAATCTCAAAAAAATGAAGGCTATTTGTACTTCACTGTTAACTTTGGTAAAATGAGAATAATTCTGAGAATCTGAGAAATTCTTATAATTCAACAAGTGCTAACTTTGGTAAAATGAGAAGGTTATTTGGATTAATCCAACTTAAAACTATCTAAATAAAGCGATATAAACCAATCATATTGCAGAAGTATTTTCTGTTCATGTCGCACTGTAGACTTGATAGAAACGGCCCGTTTTCAACACAAACCTGCAATTTTTCAAAGTCAATTTTTTAATTTTTTCCACCGGGAAAAACGACGTACCTAAATTGATTCAAAATGCGACCGTCAATGTCAATCTTCCGTGTGGGTAGAAGAATTTATGTGAAAGAAATCATACCAATTAGTCCTATTGAAAATAGTAAAATTTTTATTTATTTTTCATCTTATTTTTGTTGACGTATATATCTTACCAGGGCGCGATTTCTAATGTATATGATCAGCGTCCGTGCCTTTAAATTTTTTTATTAAACAAATATTATTTAAAATTTCATTACATTTGCGAAACTACGTAACATAGAATTTTAAGTTTTAAGACTAATTAGTCTAATATTTTCTTATTGAAATCAAGACCGAAATCAGCTCTTGTTTTGAAGTCAACGTCAGGTTTAAGAATTTAAGAATTCAGACAACTAAGTTTCGTAACGGAACCTTCCAAAATATGATGATACCGCATAAGAGGGCGAATGTGTTTTGTTGTGGCCGGAAGACACTTGTTGCAAACGTTGAAGTCTTAACAGCGGTATCAGTCAACTCGTGCTCTCGACTTAAGGACATAAATATCCAATCGATTAATGAATGTGTATCTGATTGGTAGGCACATCACATCAACCAATTATGGATATCATGCAAACGTTACTTCGGTTAATGATAGCCTAAATAATATATCGGAATTAAGCCTATTTCATATTAATAATATTTTCAATAACTTGAATAGGATGGTACTTTATCTTTATTGTATATTGCAACCGCCACTATCACTACCACCGCTATTCTAAATATTGCAACGTTGTTATTCTATCGGCCTGCCAGAAAATAAATACCACCCCTCAATACACGTATTGAGATTCCTGAGAAGGACCCAAGAAATTTCAAGCACGCCAATTTCGAAAAATTAAATTGTCTGCTATCTACGGACAGCTAGCCCTTTATTTCAAATGTGGTTCGTCCAAATTTATGCACCTGATTTCGAGGCAGTTATTTTTCTATGGGGGTGCCTAGAAAGTACCACAATAACTTATGTAGTTCTCCGCGATCTAACAAAAAATTAAAGTCTTTAAAAAATAAAAAACAAGATTAACAAGAATAAGTGGCATTATTTTATTTACGAATTTTTTTTCCTTGTTGGCATATCGCAGCCACAATGTTAAGTTAAGTAAAACAGTATTGTTAAAGGTACGGACTGTTGTATCCTTGTAATAAGCCTGACAATTTATGAGTATCTCTTTAGCTGAAGGCCCCACGTCGATCAAATACAAATCGGGAACATTTTATTTTGAGCGCCAGACTTTATTTTTAATTGTTTTGATTTGCTTTTTGCTCTGTTTCCCGGTGCAATTGTACTTAATGTTGCGCAAATAAACAATCCTAATAACGTGAAGTGAAGATTATTCTTTAAATGTTTTTGCAGCTAACAATTTAATGTTTAGTAACAATCCTCCTCTCCTTCTCTTTTCACCATAAACCGGCAAACGCCCTTCTTGACCATTTTTATCCTTGTTATTTGTAAATGCAAACAAGAAATCAGCTGATTTTAGTACAGAATATTCAACCGGCGCAACCTCAAAGCAAAGAAGAAGCAACGTACACCAAAAAAAAAAGAAGAAGCACCTTACACCGAAAAAAAAGAACAAGCATCTTACTCCAAAAAAACAAGAACAAGCATTTACACCAAAAAAAACAAGAACAAGCATTTTACACCAAAAAACGAGAAACTCAAAATTGGACTTGGTATTATTTAGGAACATTAGGGATTTAGTAAATATTTTTATATGAATGTGCTTCTTTTGTATTCAAGGAAAAATTTCCATCGTCGATTCTATGTGAGGCTAAGGTAACTACTTGAATACTACCTTGGGTCTGCAGATGAAAGCGACATTGCGAGTTTATTTGCTGACTTTTGTCTATCGACATACGTTTGTAACAATGTTATCAATATAAATCCAGGCATGAAAATAAATTTCCGTGCAATAATAATATCACATGTAACTCATGAAAAACAGATTTAAGGTGTACATAATTATGTGTTAAGAAGCTTTGCTAAGAATTTATATGCATCATTAACTAAACTATATAATCTGTCTGATATACTTTCCATTGAAGTGAAACAAATTGTCTATTTCGTTTGTCATGGATGGTCGTAAAACGAATATTTATATTTTCACCACAAATTTTACAATCTCGACTGTTTTTCTGTTAAGAAAGTAAAAAAGTATAGGTTTTCAACGTTTTTCTGTTAAGAAAGTAAAAAGTATAGTTTTTCAACGTTTTTCTGTTAAGAAAGTAAAAAAGTATAGGTTTTTCAACGTTTTTCTGTTAAGAAATTGAAAAAGTGTAGGTTTTTCAACGTTTTTCTGTTAAGAAAGTAAAAAGTATAGTTTTTCAACGTTTGTCTGTTAAGAAATTGAAAAAGCATAGCTTTTTCAACGTTTTTCTGTTAAGAAAGTGAAAAAGTATAGTTTTTCAACGTTTTTCTGTTAAGAAATTGAAATTGCCTTAGTCCAATATTTATTTGTTCTTTATTTACATTTTACTTTTCTCTCTTATTGTTTAGTTTACTTTTTTTAATTTTCATTTTTAGCACTTTTCATGTTATCAACATTCTTACCTATATTTGAAGCGGCAATGCATAAAAGTGTTGAACATATGAAAACCCTTGAAGTCTCGGATATTATGGAAGCGCCTGAAAAATTAATTGACAATTATTATGAAACTAATTTTGTGGAAATATTAAGAAAATTATTGCCTCAATTATTAAGAGAAGGTTATTTGGATTAATCCAACTTAAAACTATCTAAATAAAGCGATATAAACCAATCATATTGCAGAACTGCATTTGTAAAACAAAACAGCTGAGTAATACAGAGATGTAACAAATCAAATGCTATTGTGACTTTTTTGGGCATTTAGCTGACATCTATGGGACTGATTATACATGATGATAACTAGTTTCCATTTTCAAGTTTCGCCCTTTTAGCCGTATCTATGCACAAGATGTGCGAGATACATTCTTTCGAAATTGCCAAAAGTTATCAAACGTTTTGCGTTAGTATTGTTGTTCTAAGGTAGTATTGTTTGTTCAGAACTGCATTTATAAAAAAAACAGCTGTAAGTTCAAAATAAAATAAATTTCGAACAAAATTAGTTGCTTACAAGCCAAAACAGAAATTTTAAACTTATGAAAGATAAGTAAATTATTGCCAAATTAAAATTGGCAAAAGGACTCTGCAAGAAGATTCAAATCCTCTTACGTTATCTGGAAATGTGTAATTAAATGATTTTATATATTTTTCGACAATGTAAATTGAAATATGCATACACAAACAAAAGATTAAATAGAATATGAACATTCTTACGTTTCTTGCTAAGTTTTCGTTATTTTGATAATTCCTGGAATTTTTGCAAAAGACAGATGAGATGTACAGAGTGAATATCTTTTCATAAAAATTGTCTCAAAGACATGTTTTATTTCTTATTCGTTTGTTCATAAAACATGAACAATATCCCACAAAATTTAGGTTCATCTTAAAAGTTAGCTTTTCCTCTTTAATACTTTCAGCTGCGCATTGTAAGTTCTACAAATCTTTGTTCATTTTGTTCACATATGTAAATAACTTTTTTCCATTTCAGATCGCACTTTCTTACGTTTAACAGAGCAAGGTTTTAGAAGACATTTCCTCTTAATTGGAGAATTTATTGCTGCCGTCTTATCTCTTTTCAAATAGTCGTACAAATTGTTGTAAGCCTAATAGTGATTATACACAATCTCATTAATACTTTTGTTTTCTGGTACTGTGTATTTTATATTTTTGGGAAGATTCCCTATGAATATTTCCAAAGTGTGACGAAGCGTCGTTGGTGGTTTTCTAAGCTGCTCGGCTTCAGCGCGCCAAGACTATCTGCCTCTTTATAAATACCAAACGAGTCGGCATGAAGAAGTGCCTACATATTTTAGGCGGATGGAACGCCTTGTAAAAATTAGCGAATTAATACGCTTGGAATTGCTTTGCAACAATTGAAATTCTTTATTTCTGTTACTGGTATATATACTTAATTCCACAGGTATTTTAATGCTAACGTAATCAAAAATTATAATTGTTTTAATTGTGGCGCCTGGCATCGTATTGCAATACCCAGCCAGTTGAGGTGTGACATCATTTTCGTTCCCTTTATGCAAAAAAATTATGCTGAATTTGCATAACTCCGTCACACTTCAAAGTGGATGCATATAACGATATGCGATCACACTACAAGTGGTAGGAAACTTTAAAGAAAGAAGTACTAACGGGGTACATTAGGCAATTTGCCTTCATTCTATCATTTCAACCACAGAGGCAAAGCAGTAAATAATAAATAAATATTTATTATAACTAGAATTTTAGATAATTTTTTAATCACTTTATTAAATAGATATATATTAGAACTGGAATTTTATTTAATAATTTTATTTAAAAATTGTTTTTAATTATTTTGGGTTTGGTTTTGGTTTGATTTTGATGTTTGTTGGAGCGCTTGCGAATTGGTTTTAATTTTCAAAAAGACGTTAGCTGATTTTACCCAATAATAAATTCAACGAACCGATATCAACCACACTAATAACAGCTTCCATTTACCAATATCAAATGTGAAAAAACGCAATTAATTTAATGCAGACATATTGGAAAATTATATTGAAATTACAAAATATATTTTGCCGTTTAAATTTTTGCCTCTACTTTAACATTTTTCATCACCTAGCTATGTGCCCGAGAATGGAAGTGATGAGCAAACCGCTCTTATGAATTTTAGTAATAAATAAATAAAAAACAATAACGTTAAGAAATAACACAAAAACTAGCTTTATTCAAACAATAGAAATTTTTATATTTTTTTTTAATTTTTATAATTTTACTTTTTTATTAAAATTTGTTGCTATTTTTCACTAGATTTCAATCTTTCATGAAGCGCTTGTGAAATGGTTTTAGATAGGGTCTGCACACCAAAAAAATTAAAAATTAATCAATTTCAACTTTGATTTTCCTTACTCTGTTTGAATTTGGCTGAAGTTGAGAGTAATTGAATTTGGCCAAAGTTCAGAGCTTGTTTTCATTTCGCTAAAATAGCTGGTTTTTTTCCTTTACACCGTTTATAAAAAAAGTATTAGCTGTGGTAAACAGGGAGAGCACAGAGTTGCTTTTTATAAAAAAGAAAAATGATGAATAAAAAATCTCTCTCATTTATTAAATGGGACGAAGCAACAGAAATGGCGTGAGCGTATCTGTTAAAATATCGATATAATATAGTGATTGTTCAAAGATTGTTTGCAAAACTCTTGCTTTTTTGCAAGTTTATTTTTTATTTGAGGCTACTTAATGGCGGATGATTTACAAAATTATAAGTTGCAGTTGTAGTTGGTATTTTTCATGAAGCATGTATTTAATTTCCAATAATTATAAAGGATTGATCCATCAGGTAGAAGCTGCTTTGCTCACAGACTCGGAAAACGAGGAACTCTTAAAGCTGAAAAGGGATTTAGAAGAAGTTATTGAACTCAAGCACGATTTAATAAAAACATAACTAGAGGAGCAAAGAAAATCAGCGTATGTTGAGCCATCTGCTTCTAAAGCAACATATGATGAAATTGAAGCAGATGTTTTGAAGCCTGAGAAGTTAATCACTCCAGGAAAAACTTGGAATATAGGGGACAAATGCCAAGCTAAGTGGACGGAACAACGATTAATGCGCTGTTGTTGGCTAAAAAAGAAGTGCAGAAGAATGCTTAGTGAATATCACGCACCTTTTATTATTCGCTACATTGCATTTACGAATGCAATACGATGCTAGGCGCCCCAATTAAAACAATTATTATTTTGCTTAGGCTAGCATTAAAATACCTGTAAAATGTAGTATAACTAGCTCTAGCAAAAATTAGTAAAGAAAATTGTTATCAACAATTCATTAGAGCGTATTAATTCGATAGATCAAAAAGGCGTTCCATCCGCCAAAATAAAATGAGCTAGCGACTACTTCATGCCGAACCTGGTTAGCATTTTAAGAGACAGATAGACTTGGCGGACTGAAGACGACCAGAATAGAAATACATTTTAACATAACAATAATTAAGACGTCCTTGAAGAAAGATTCATAAAGAATCTTTCCAATAACTAAACATACACGCACAATAGCAATAACAAACATACACGCCAATAATATTGTTACAATATAAATAAAATAGTATATAGTAACTATATAAAGCAAATAAATAAAAAACGACGACCTATTTTTCTAAATTCACTTCATCTCCTTCAACGCGATTCCCTTTAAGAACGAATACAATTATGCCAACGCCTTTTTTAGTCTTCGAAACAGTTGCTAAAGTAAATCTCCGTAAAAGCTTCGAAGCTGTGATTTGAATACGTTTTAGGAAAAATTGGCGCGAATGATGGCATAGGAAGAACCCTTGGGGATACACGTTAGCTGCTCGCTTAGTACCTGCAAACTTTGGTTAAGCCTTCTAGAAAATCTGGCAGCAAATTTTTGAAATTCCCCACTTGTTGACCAACCCCTTCCGTCCATACTCCGCCACCGGTGAAGTGATATTTACACTCAATCAACTAAAAAGTCAATCCTAAAATGTTCTTTTTTTTAAATGGATCTAAATCTCAATCTAAACGCATGTTATCGCAAATATCACCTTTTAAAAACGCCTCATTTAAGAGAAATTCATGGTATTGGTTTAAGTGTACGATAGGTATTAGATTTTTTTATTTAACAGAAATTAAAATTAGAATTTTATATTTAGCAGAGATCAAAATTAGATTTCATGGCATTTGGATTTTTGGAAACGATTGAAAAGTAACTTCACTTACCAATTAGCCGACTAAGGCCATCCTTGCTTTGTATATTAAGTACCGGATATTTGCTTGATGTTTTCAGTTTTGATATTTTATGGCTTTCGAAGGAGATTCCTTAAAGTTTGAATAAATTTAATTTCTCTCAGAACTAAACCAAAATTAAAATATGATTTTTGGGATACGTTGACTGTCATCAACATGTGTTTAATTGCATTTTAGAATTTTTGATTAATTTTGCATACTTGGGTTTGGTGAGACTCGATTTAAAGCAATCCAGCTTAATAATCTAATTCAATATAAATGCATAACATAATTCTCATTTAACAGAAGTGTAATCTCGATTTCTCACACTTTAACAGAAGTGCGACTTTAATTTCTCTTATTTTAACAGAATCGAGCGTTTGCTTTTATTCAAAAGAAGGTGTAGCGTAATCAAAGGGAGGTACGGCGAATTCGGGAAGGTACAGCGAAATCAAAAAAAAACATATG
Organism: Glossina pallidipes; assembly: GCA_000688715.1. Lineage (NCBI taxonomy): Eukaryota > Metazoa > Arthropoda > Insecta > Diptera > Glossinidae > Glossina > Glossina pallidipes. The sequence goes on along the minus strand of KK499856.1, from coordinate 704,621 downwards.
AATTTGTTTACAAATCAAAAGATGCATAGCGAGTTCAAAAGAAAACATGACAAATTTTTTCCTTCAAGAGGAGCAAAGGAGGAACGTAAAAGATTGCAAATTGCAGTCCAAAGGCAAAATTAGTAAAACTGGCCAATAAATTGGATAATTTAAGGGATCTGCAAGTATCTTTGCCTGTAGGATGAAATGAGGTTTGTCGTATAATATTTTTGGCTCACGGGCGAACATTTTTGAAAATAGATTGAGTCTAGCTATGGTCGCTATCACTCCATGCGGAACGGCGTAGTTGCTTAAAAATTCCCGTGACTGGGAAATACATATCGCATTAACAAAAGATTCACACTATGTATAGAAAAAGTTCAAGTCACTTCAATCATTTTTTACGAATTGCACGGTTTCCCAGTTACAATATTTTTTTTTTTTATTTTGCAGGCAGTACGAAAATCCGGTTTTTTAATGAGAGAAAATACAGTTCAAATTCAGCATTTCTTTAAGGCATTTAGCGATAACACTTCTCTTTCGAAAAAAAAAATTTACTGGTGATTCCCGATGCTCTAATAAAGATGTGATTTCGTTCATATAATTCAGATCCATTTTCTCATTGTTGCCAAATTCATTAGAGCTATTCACCCGCGCTCATTTAATTCATAATAATTATATATATTGAAAAACATAAAACAGAAATAAAGAATTTGCGGTTTCCACGCATAAGCAATTTAAGCGGTTTTTCACGCTTAAGCATCCAAAGGCGACACACGACCCTGATTGATTGAATTCGTAGCGGCTTCCAGTAACGTGCCTATCAAACGACGACCAAAAAAGTGTAAATAAACAAATCAAAGCGTGGTTAGATAAAGGCATCATTCAACGCAGCAATTCCGAATGTGCTCGCGTCTAAACAAGATGGCGTTTATGCGGTGACTATCGTAAACTGGACGAAATAATTTTACGTGATATACTTTAATAGACGATGTCATATTTTTGGGTCTTACATCATACTTCAAAAGATTTATTTATTTATACCTAACTCTAAAGCAGCCGGCTCACAGCTGAAATGTTCGTCTTGAAAGTGATGGGCGTGAGGTATTAAATTTCCATCGTTGCGTACTATAAGAGAAATCAAGGTTAAAGGTTAAAGAAATTGTATGACCCCAATATAACATTCTAATCGCATTTTGTTGTCGCTTTTAATCATACACACCCACCCACAAACATATCACCAACATTTCACATGCGTGTCCGTGTATCTAGCGGGTATCATCGTACTATCCATACATGTAAAAAAGACTTCCTTTGGCTGGAAATTGAAATGAGAGGAACGACGTCAAAAAATAAATTATAGGCACTTATATATTACAGATTTATAATTAATGAAAAATTTGTGTTTGATATCGCGTTCGATATATTAAATATGGCTCTAATCTCTTCACCGTATATAACTCTAATCTATGTTCCATTTTATTCTTAGCACTTGTTGCATTATAAGAATTATTCTCGGATTCTCAGAATTATTCTCATATTACCAGAATTATTCTCGAGAAACAGACAAGCATATGTTTTACTAAATGCGATTAAGAAGAATTGATATAACTGGACATTATTGTTATTTTATATACTTAGATGACAAAGGACATTTTGGCTAATGAAAATTGGAAATAACTTAGAAAAATTGACTGCGTTGCTCATTATATCATTAATAGAAGGTTGTGATGCACCCAACAAGGGTCGTTAATTTGTGTATAATAGCCTGCATTCTGGGTATATGCGGTTTTCAAAGACTTTAATCAGGAGATTAATATGCAAACGGATAGAGGCCTTTATTTAAAAAAACCCAAGCTGCGGAGGCGTGCAAACGCATGCATACCCATGTTGATGAAAATATTGTCATTGATATTATTTTAGTTTCATGCAAGCAGCTTATAATAGAAATTCTGATATAAAACTGTTTTTGATATTAATGTTTAAATCATTTTAATTAAGATGAACATGTTTATTGTACAAACATGTCTTTGTTAAGTTTATGAATATATTTAGGCTATATATTCACGTGCATGTGTGTACATCTATATATACATATATATATATATATATGTATATGTATAAAAGGGCATATATATATATATATATATACTCTATGAAAGTATCTCAAAATGGGCGCCGCCAGATGAAAAAGGGTAAATTTTTAGCCACTCTTATGGGCGGGACATTAGGCTGGCATTGGGCTTTCTATGTGGCGGCCATTGTTATTTTATGCGGCATGATATTATGGTTTATTTTCGTAGCAGACAATCCGCCAAAGTATAAAACTATTAGTGCCCAGGAAAAACAATACATAGAAAAAAGTTTAGGCACCAAGAAAAAGAAAAGAGTTAACCCTAATAATTTTTGATGTTGATTTTTGTTGAGAGATAGCATTTAGTTATAAGAATTTATTATGTATATGTTTTTATTATTATTTCGAAATTTTAATTTAAGTTTTCTTAATAAATTTGAATTGTTATTACTTTGAAATGTCGAAAATTATATTTTAAATAAATTGAAAATGTAAATAAGAATGGAACTCTAAAGGTAAGTGTGAAATGTGAGGAACAAAGAGAAAAAATCATGATTGCAATCTATTTACTTCAGCGTGAAGGTTTCTCGAAATATAATAAAATTTATTGAATTTATAAAATTATCTCAAATGACAATTTTTTGCTTTTTCTCAATCGAAGTTAGCATATGTAAACAGAAATGTAGAAACTATTCCGCTTGTCAAACAGAGATGTGGAAACTATTCTGCTTGTCAAACAGAGATGTGGAAACTATTCCGCTTGTCAAATTTTAAAAACAGGACTGTATTGCAATTTCTATATTTGCAGCACAGAGTTGCGTCTCATGTCAATGTTGTTTTTTCATTTAATACTTGTATTTGCAGCGCTGGGAACATGGCGCCAGTAACCTGCCATTCAAAAAAACTTAAGCGGAGAAGAAACATGGGTAATCACCGTGACAATGGAAGTAAGTAAATATTGTATAATTACAGTATTTTTTTTTTTTCATTAAATTTACATATCAGTTTTCATGCTGTCGTTGGAGTGTTAACAACCAACCTCAGCAAGTTGCTCAAATTTGAAAAAAAAAGAATATAGAATTTCATCATAACTGTGCTTGTCTGTTGGAATAATCGAGAGACAAGCTTTTGCATATATGTTACTAAATGTGATTAAGAAGAAATAGAATATGAGGAAATTGATATAACTGGACATATAAGCTACAAACCTACTGGTTGGTCCATCTTTACCCAACAAACCAAAAAAAAAAAAATAAATTTACATATTTTTCTTTCTTTTCAGATCGCGATAAAGAGCCGATTATTCAAATTAAAAAAGAGAAACGCCACACCAAAGATGCCGAAAATTTGAAAAATGCAAGTAAGTAAATATAATATTGTACTTTTTCATATATATATATATATTTATTTTTTTCTTTTCAGATGACGATGAAAAACGGCCCGTGACACCGACGCCGCCGACCTGGCCACGCCCTCGCCGCCGTCACCGGGGAGGAGTTAAAGTGCGTCAAAGGCGTCAAATGCGTCAAATGCGAAGTAAGTATAGATATATAGAAGTGTATACTTTCATTACATTTGTATATTTTTTTTTCTTTTCAGATGATCAATTATTTCGATCAATATGGTGTCAAGGAGGAGTCCAAGGAGGAGTTCTATGGGCATATTTTTTGGATTCTACCCTAATAAGGATATTTACGGAACTTGATCCAATACGTGCTCATAAAAATTGACGCATAATAGCAATTACATACAAAAATACGAATTGTCTTAGGCAATGTGGTGTAGGCTACCCAACTTGCGCAACTATAATGGTCTTACTTATTATTATTTCGATTGATTTTCGTCGCAACTTTTCACCTTTCCGTAATAGGTAATTGTTGTATTGCCGAATTACGGTACATCGTATTCTTCGGTAAAACGAAATGCCGAACTTAAAGTGGGAATTTTGTATTTAATCAATGTATTAAAGAGAAGACTGTATTACGTGCCCCTAAAGACGCATCGGTGATTCATAATTTAATGCTGAAGGTCAATGCGAAATTGAACGGCACCTATCACAGGGTATTGGAAGAAAAGGAGGCCGGATTAAAAAAGCTTCTCCAACCCATCCGTAATGTGATGTTTATGGGCGCCGATGTAACTCATCCCTCGCCTGATCAACGCCATATACCAAGTGTTGTGGGTGTGGCAGCGTCTCATGACGTTTACGGAGCGTGTTACAACATGCAGTATCGCTTGCAAAAATCGACACTCGAGGAAATCGAAGACATGAAATCCATCACTGAACATCATTTGAGCATTTACAAAAAGCTATCAAAACCGTTATCCGGAATATATAATTTACTATCGAGATATAGTTTCGGATGGTCAATTTCCGAAAATACGGAAAGATGAGTTGGGCGGCATACGTCGAGCTTGCACCCAAGTGGTACGACTGCAATAATTTTGTGTTTGCATCTTTCTATAGAACAATAATAACATTAAAATGGTTTTTATGATTATTTTCAGGGCTGCAATCCAAAGATCACTTGTCTTACAGTAGTTAAACGCCATCATACACGCTTCTTTCCACTTCGCCAAAGTCAAGGTTTTCGCGATTTTAACAACGTCGAGCCGGGTACAGTCGTCGATCAATATATTGTCCATCCGAACGAGAAACAATTTTTTTTGGTAAGCCATAAAGCTATACAAGGCACAGCTAAACCAACGCGTTACAATGTTATCGAGGACGATTCCAATTTTGATATTGATCTGTTACAAAAGCTAAGCTATAATTTGCGTCATATATTTCGACGGTGCAACCGGGCCGTTTCATATCCGGCACCTGCTTATTTAGCCCATCTTGTTGCTTTTAGGGGACGGGTAAGTTGCCTATGGAGTAGTTGCCTTAGTAGAGTAGGGAGAGCTTTGTTCTGTTCTTCACATTTCATATCATTTCAGTGCATTTCGTTTTGGCAACTTGAAGGACGAATATAAGAAACGCTCTATTCAATCTGGCCTAATGAAACGCAATCCAATGTATTTCATATAAAATATGATCGATCTTGTTATTTATAATAATGATGCATTATATATAATTTTTATTATTACATTTTCCGTGATTTCCCTGATTTCTAAAAAATTTCAATTTAATAAAGGCTTTAATCTATCACAGCATTTTTTGTCATTGAATTCTTCCCAGCTCAGCTGTGGTTGGGATCATTGACTCCCATGCGTTACAAGAATAAAGAGTCACCATATTTGCAATCTCTTTTGGGAATGTGTTGTTCATATCCCTTCATCTTTTCTGGTGCGGAGACCTTTAGGACCTTACGTTCACTGAAATCGTCCGGTTACATTTTTTTTCTATACAATTACAATAATAATTTAATTACTTAGGGGTTTACGTTTTCCCCATAGCAACGGCATGAATGATTTATAATTCAATAATGGACAAGTTTTTACAGATTTGGAAAATATTGATTTCAGTTTTGTGTTAAATATACCGAGAGATGTTAATACAGATATGAACGTCGATTGATTATATCAGCTTTAATGTAATGGAATGGTCGAAAGTTAAGATATGAACCTTGTCTGATATAACGTTGTGGAAAGATTAGTGTAAGAATTCGTTTTTACTTTACGCAAAACTAAAATTAAGATTTTGCAAATACAATTTCAAATCTTTTTTATTGTAATAGATGATTAAATTAGTAAATAAAAATGTTAACAAAATATATATGGAATGGCAGATTTCAAAATATAGACAGTAATTATATAAGCGATGCACAGATGTACAGGTCGATGTATGTTCAATTGAATTTTCTTTTAACAAAATATACGTTTTTTTTTTTAGTTTTTAATTAAGCCATAATAATTATCACTATCAAAATAGAATAAGAAATCAAGAAGCCAGATAGATGTTCGTTGACTAATAAATCACAAAGTCATTGACACACAATTACGTCAAGGATAACAAATAATCATAAACAAATCAAATGTGTACACGTTTAATAAGACTTTAGAATTACACACAGAAGAGAAGGAACTTATTAAATCAACTTTTTTCTGTCTTGTTACACAACAGTGTTAGAATAATGTGAAAGAAACAACTAATGTCAGGTTTGAAAGGAGGAGATGTGTAGACGTGTTCGATTGATTTCGGATGAATGAATGATTCTTGTTAGCACCAAGAGAAAAAGGGACTTTTGTTTTGGAAGCGCTGGGTAAATGACCAGCGCGTCCGATGACCGTGAGATCTATAAAGAAAGAAATTATTAAGTTATTCTACACATTTTACACACTCTTCTGCCTTACCTTTCTACTACAACAGCTGTAGTTGCACTAATTGCACCGGTGATTTACCATCTTTGAGGGCTTGTGTCAAATTTAATATTTGCCCACGCATCACAGCCATTTGTCGTTCAAATAAGTGTTTATCAAAACCGCGATCTTGCTGAAACAAATGGAACAAATCTGTGCAAATCTCTTCAAAGTAATTCATGTCTCCCAATTTAGGGAGTACGTGATCTTTGGTTTCATCACTAAATGGCACTTTTGCTTGCGGCAACCACATCTATAGTTAAATGAATGATTCTGCAATAATATGACTAACTAACTACCTTTAGTGGGGAGAAAAAAACTTTCTTACACATTTTTTTATACGAAATTTTTTTGTAAACTAATTTTGAAATTTCTGCTTTCGATGTTTTTTGCGAAATGAATTTGTTTACAAAAAGTTTACAAAATTTTAATTTATTGAACAGAACGCTCCTTTTCGAAACTGTTTTGCAAAAAATTTAAGTATGTCTAATTTCTCGATAGTTGATATGACGTCGTTTCATATCCAAGTCAGGTTGTTGGTAAATCTGCAAAACCTATACGTGATGATATTGGGTTTTTTAATCGGTCGAAAATCATATTCATGGACAGTTGTGCTTGCGTTTTCACTATCGTTCTCGGAGTTGTGCTGTTTATATATAAAGAAGGTAAAGCAAATGCTACTTCATCGTTCTCTGCATGTAGTGACGAACCAGTTCAAAAGCCGTTCCAACCGATTCAAACCTTTCATGTTTATTTGCAACGCCAAAATACTAGTTCTCACCGATTGTTGTTGACAAATATTATATTAAAAATCTAAATTCATCATGAACAATAGAAGTACCGCTTTAGAAATCAGCTGGAGATGTATGTACCAAAGGAATGATAAAACTAAAATGTCCATAATTTTCTATTCGGATTGCAGAAAAACACCATAATATGTATTATCCTAAATTTACAAAAGGGAAAGTATTTTATTTGTTTAAAATGTAAGGTGTGACGTTATCCTAAATTAAAATAAACACAAGAATCCTACAGTCGACCATTCGATGTCCTACAACCGCTTCACGTAATTAGCAGCAAACGTTATAATGATAATGATAAAAATGTTGGTCTACTTTTCTGAAGATTTTATAAAAGTAAATAAAATAAAATTCCCCGAGTATATACGTTCATCACGGATCAATCAATATTCAATCTCCACCGTGCCGCAGCGCAACTTAGCCCAACAAAATTGAAAGGGCGATGAATTTTCTTATTCTATTGTTAGATTTCACCATTAAAAGCCCGTTAAAAGTGTTCACTTGCTCTCCCCAATCATCCGAATTCTTCATTTAAGATCAAATACCGCATACACTTAAAGCCAAGTAAACAAGATCTTTACAAGAACAACTAATTAACTTGATTCAACAAGTACACGTTAGAAAATTTCATAAAAATACAAAAACTCGATGGCATTGAAATTACATTGGCTCCTTATGCCGCAAAATATCTTATGCCTGCTATTAAAGACCGATTACGGCATGGACATCACTTCACTTTTAAAGCACAGCATTCTGCGTTGCCATTTGTGGCTGAGTCTGTTACTGATTCATCAGTATGTAAATTTGCACCCTACACACTTTCTGTCGAAGCGACACATTACAAGCCAAAAAAAAAAATAAAAATAATAATAAGTAATTGTTTCGCGGTTTCCTGTTACTGAGAACTTAATTAAGTTATTTAAGAAATTATCATAAATTATAATTATTATGAAAGTCGAAGTCGGTGAGGTTTTTAATCAACGAAATTATTTTTTCTCATTCGATTTTTTCAACACGAATTTGCGTGTGGTTACCTAATCTCATCATTTAGTTCATATGCAGATAGCATTGCTATGTGTACTTCGGAATAATGGCAATATCTAAAGAATTACTTAAAGTTGGCAACTCTGTTTATTCAGAAAAACATTCTCTTCACATATTCTCTATCTCTTTTCGGCAAGAGTGTGAAAATTGTGCTCTTCGTTCTTATTTATATTTGCTCTTCCTATTTTTGCTTAAATGTCCGCAATTTTGCTTATATTTATATTTCTATATTTTTTTTGTAGCTGTTCAGTTAATCAAAAATTTAAGGAAGTAAACAAAATAATTCCATAAGACAAAAATGCTTATTATCACATAAGGGTAAGTTTTATTTATTAAAGTTTATTTTTATTAATAAATAAAATGAAAACACGATACAAGTAAAATTAATTCTCTTTCTTGTCATTGTTATTTCTTCGAACTATGAAGAACAATGCAAGAAAATGCACTTTGACAGTCTTAGCATGCCCCAATCATTTTATTGATTTCCGTAATTCCTATTTTTCATTTTTATTACTCACGAAATTCCTATTTTAGATTTTGTTACTCACGTATTTCCTATTTTAGATTTTGTTACTCACGAAATTCCGTTTTCCAATTTATTCAACCAACATTCCCTCATATTTGAAGACATGTAGTCCGTCTAGATGTGGAAACGAAAAATATTTCATTGAAATTCATTTTATTTATTAATAACAATAAACTTTAATAAATAAAACTTAGCAAATATACCAAAGCGCACTTTTAAGCAAAAATAGAAAGAGCTGTAATAGGCACTGTACAATAAAAAAAAAAAAAAAAATTAGTTTTTTTTTGTCAAGGAAAAAAAAAACAGAAAAAAGGTATAAAAGGGGAGGAAAAAGTTTTTTTTCAGCAGTTGGAATTTTGGCCTTGAAAGTAAATTAGTGAAAAAGAAGATTTTGGATTATTTATCGTTACACAAAGCAAAATATTTTCAAAAAAAACGAAAAAGAGTATTAGACAAACATTTGAAGTACTCTCATTTTTATTAATTACAAAACCTATTTCCGTGTTTATGATGCAAAAAGAAAAGAAAAGTGCTTTGGTGACCTACTCATTGTGTTCAACGTATTTAACTTAACATCAAAACGTCATATGTGTAAAGATTGACTAACTTTGTCTACAAATCTAGAGACTTCTAAAAGTTAAGCCGAATTTTTTTTTCTAAGACAACATATTCTGCAGATTCAAGTTTCGTCCATTATTATTGGATTGTGGCGGCACGTTTTCACAAACGCAAATAAGAACTCAATATTAGTGTTAATGAAATTGCAAACCTAAGTGTTACTCCTAAAGCCTAAAGACCAGGCTGACAATGGAAGTTGAACGCTTAAGATTAATTAATGAAAAAGTAACACCTAAAAATTCAAAATAAAAAAAAAAAAGAAAATTAAGAACGATCGAGACATTGTGAAAAAAAAACATAAGGAAAGAGTAATTGGCGTTCCGCTCTTTGATTTTCTCTTTGTTGGGTGCGGTTTTATTCGAAAGGAGGAAATTCCAGAGAAAAGGTCCAAATCAGTCCAGCGGGACCAGGCGATTTCGATTTTCATTTTTTTTTCTTTTGTTTTACATTACTTTCCTTCATTTTTTTTGTTGCATTACTCCTCTTTTGAGTTGCTTCCACTATTATTAAACCTAAAATTTTATTTCTATTAAATCTGTTGTTGATTGTAAAAGAAAAATATTGTAACAGCAGCGATGCGCATCGACGTTGGTGAATTTGGGTAAGCTAACTGTATTATTATTATAATTAATCCTTGAAAACAAATGTCATGATTTTTTTTTTTTTGATGTAAAAAAAAAAAAAGGAGAGAAAAGAAATTCTTGTGAATTTATATCTTATCTTAGATAAATACGATTTTTTTTTGTTGTGATTTTACCTAATTTTCCTTTTTAAAAAAAAAAAATAAATAAAATATGTATTATTATTGAAACGCCCGAAAACTGGTGAGATTTCCTGGGGAAGGGGGGGGGGGGGTGACTAAGGGGCGAGGGATAGGCAGAATGGGTAGAGCACAAATATGAATTTTTTTTATTTTAGTTTCTTCCGTATAGTTTGTTTTTTTCAAATTCAATGTGAGCATGTTAGATAAATTAATGAAGCATTAGTAACAAAAATTAATAAAATTATCCTGAATCTAGATAAGATCTTTCTCACCCATCTCATCCGACGAGCCAGGCCAATAACATGCGATAGGTTCTCGTTAGTTTAAGATAACAGCAATTTTACTCCCTTGAAGAGTAGATTCCCGATAAACGTTACAGAGCAAATATACCTAAGCGAACATTTAAGCAAATATACATAAGCGCACAATTAAACGTCTCTTTGCGCACTAATAAAGCAACAGGTTGTTGAGACATTATTCTAAAATCCGTATTTAATTTAGTCAGATTCGCAAACTAAATGCGTTAAATGCGTGTGCTCACAGTAAAAACACGGCTTTGAAACTAACTGAGCTGATTGAACGACTGAGGTTCGATTTGGTTGTAGAATTAGTAGCGGTCACGACCATTCATTGGCCGACATGGAGTGTCTATACACATCTTGCTGTGCAAAAACTGCCCTGGAATCTGATAGATTCGTTATGTGCTGGCTTTCCGATCGCTTAAGCCCAAGTATTATAAGTTTCACATTACTTGTATGTAAATGTATAATTTTGGTGAAAGCCCTCGTATTGGAGGATACTTAAAAGTCTACGTGATCTCAATTTAACAAACCTAATTTGCCCGTCAAAGGTTTTACTATTTTCCAGTCGCTTCCGTTATAAAAAGCCACAAATTAGGCTTAGTCACCGTAGAAGGGTTTGATTTCATAAGAGTTCTATATATTGTGCGATATTAAAAAAATGGCTTATTTTTCATTAAAACCCCTACTTCAAAGAGTAGGCTTATATAGCTCAAATAAGCTAAAACTAATTTTGTCAAATTATTGTTATGAACTAATTACTTACTTACTTACCACGTCTTGAGAACGATTCAGTATTTTTCGGTTTTGTATACTCTCCATTTAACGAAGGAACTTTGCACATTGAATCTTTACTACGATTATGTCAAAAATTAAAAATTTTTTTGTTTCAAATTTTTTTTGAATTTTCTTTGCTCTTGTTGTCGATTTTTTTCGAAAATTTGTTTTTGTTGATATTAGCGGCTCAGTTATTAAAGCAACAATTGCTCTCGCTTGCATTGACCTTCTAGGTTGTGAAGAGGTTAAAGCAATGCATAATTAAATATATGAAATTATCCTCTGGTAACGTGGCGGGTTTTGAAGTTTTTAAAGATTTGTTGCATGTTGCTTCGTTTGGTAGCCAAGCTGACCGACACAAATACAGCAAATGCAGGTAAGCCCAATTCTAAATCTTCTTCAAACGTTATACTAGATTGTTTGGTTTCCTCTTTTTTCTTTGCGTTATCCTTATCTTTATTTATTTATTTATTTTTTTTTTTTTTTTGGTTTGTTGGGTAGCGTTGGACTAAGCCAGTAGTATCTTTATTTTTAATGTAAACAATGTAATGTAAACAAAAGCTGAAATAAATTTCTTCTATCAAAAAACATATGTATTTTTTCTCATACACATTCTGAGTGGTTTTTGTTCATTTTTAGAGTCTCTAAGTTTGATTTTCACAAATTTGAGAAACTCTAAGTTCGATTTTGACAAATTCTGAGAGACCTTAAGTTTGATTTTTACAAATTCTGCGAGAGAAAGCTTATATGGGAAGAAGTCATATTTATTTTTTCTCATTTAAAGTTAACTGAATTTATATCAAAAGAAGAAAAAAGTTATTTGTTGTTTTATATAGTTTTTTTCACGTAAATATTTTACCTTTTGTACGCATTTATCACAGAATTACATACACGGCTGACTGCTTTTAATATATGTTTATTCGCATAGATTGTTCATAATCATGCTGGAGACCGTCAAGGGATTGAATTGGCTCGCATCTTCGCAGACTTTACATTAAATTCGGTGTCTTATACTCAACGTGAAAATATCAAGAAGCCTTATAATAATTTGCCAACATATTCCAGAAGGACTCCTGTTACTCCTGCTAGGCGAAATCACTTGCGAATGCGTCCCATTTTAAACGTGTTAGAGAGTACATGCACTTTTGTAGCATTGGATTCTTAATCGATCAGTTATGTTTGTGCCAAATTTCAGCTTCCTACCTTCAGTTTTCGCGACCATTTTGGCAAAAATAGGTATATGCAAAAAGTCTGTATTTCTAGTGTTAAAAGAGCAGCAAATAGAGGTAAATTAAATTAAATAATATATACATATATATATATATATGTATATATTCAATTTTTCTATATTCAATTTTTTTTTATTTCAATTTCAGAATTAAATGAAAGGATGGAAACGAACCGCAGCCCACCTCGCGGCGACGCACGCACAGAGGTGGAGCGCAGCCCTAGGCGAGGTGGCAATCGACGTCATTAGCGCCAACCCAATGGCCGCCAACGCTATGGCGGCCAAGCTGGCGGCCAACCCGTGATAATAAACAATTATATAAGTTATTATAAAAATATATACATATATCATATTTATATTTGTTTGACTTTATTGTGTGAAAAACGGTTTTTAGTTTTTTGGTTTAGGTTGCTCCTCCTTCGGTGTTCTTTTTTTCTTCAATTATTAGAGATGTGGCAACAATAAATAAATGATTTAAAAAGTACGAAAGATTGCTTAAAAGTTTACTTTTTTTACTTAAAAATTTACTTTATTATGAACACATGTTTTTTTCAATATTTTCTCAGCTGTGATCAAATTTATGTTCGCTCTTCGTACTGATTCTAAAGTATTGCAAACTTATATTTGCTCTTCGTTCTTATTTATGTTTGCTCTTCCTATTTTTGCTTAAAAGTTTACTTTTTTAGCTCTTATCCTTTAGACGATGTTACTAAATATGTAGTGGGTGTTTATACCGACAAAGAAATACATTATTCGACGTGTTCATGCTCTAAGCCGAACGTCTTGTTTATTAAACAAAGATTCACTGAAACATCGTAACAAGTGACTTTAAAAATTATGTTAAAATGTGGCTTTAACATTTTTAAACTGTTACACCTCTATTTTGATACTATTAAAGAGAACAAAAACAGAAACACCTGACGTCCTCGTAAACTTACATATAGAATGATTGAAACTTTCTTATTCGAATTAAATTTATTTATTAATTAATTAATAATTATTTATTTATTTATCTGATTTATTTTTACATTAATTAATTGATAATTAATTAATATTTAATAATGATGCACATTTCAAAATTGATGCCAGGTGTTATCTCTTATTCACTTTGTTATAATCGATTATACATTTAATTTAAAGCGAAAATTAAAAAGTGAAAGCGGTAGGGCAACAATATTTTTGATCATTTTATCTATTTTTCAATATTACAGTTCTTTAGGTACTTTCCATTTTCGCGTTACAAATAAAAACATATCTTAACACACGTCGTTTTTAACTTTTGACTGCGTTTTTATTGAATGTAGTAGTTTTGTGTCGTTATTCACATGCATATTGTGTCACTGCCAAGAAAACAAAGATTTGAAAAAACAAAAAGAGGATCGTGGACGACATTTTGTACACGTGGCACAATCATGAAGAAACAGAAGTTGATTCGATGCTATTGCTAACTAGAGTACACCTCGAGGGAAATGGTCTGATGGGATGCAAGGAGAAAGGTAAGGGCCGTAAAAAGAACACCGAAGAGACCAAGCGCAGGAAAATCGAGAGGGAAAGTAATCAGTCAGATGACGAAGGTCATGCATTCAATTGTCGCTGAAAAGAAAGATTTTAAACACTCTGCGTTATCATTTCACTATAAAAAATACGAAATTATCCTTTTAAGTTTCATTTAATTATAAACATATGCATTCGCGTTAAATCATAATAAAGATGAAAGGGAACAGCTGTGAGCTTGGTCTGAACCATTCGTTATCACATGCAAATTTTTCAAATTTTGTCGCATTTGAGATCTCGATGACTTATTTGTCATGGTAGTCGGCTGCTGATTTTCTCTCAAATTCCTATGCCACCCATTGATTTGTAAACAGTCTACAGCTGTTTTAACATAGTTGTGTACGAGTTTTTATTGGACTGCACTGGATAGTTTGACGTCTCTGTTTCTACTGTTAACAAATGGAGTTCGTAGTTACATTTTAGAGGCATCTCTATTGCACAGAAAAAGTTGTTATTTTTGACACTTGGTCGTCACTTTGAAAAAAACTGCAGCTAACGGTTTTTTTACGACAAACCAAAAACTTTTCTATTGAAGTGCAAGTTTGGGGAATGAATTTGCAGAAAATTGGAAAGAAGATTTAAAAAAGCAGAAAAAAAATTGAATTGCAAATTGAAAAATTAAATAGTGATCAAATTCAAGTCCAAAAAGTGACGTGTTTGTAAAATTTTATCCAAATTTCCAGCAGCTTTCTGGTCACTCTAACACAAACTTGAGGCAATTTTTAAAATTCTTCATTATTTAATTCTTTTGGTGTTTACAAAATTTGTTGGAATTAAATTTTTATATGTGTTTTGCTTCTTTTATTACATTATCATGAAAACAAGGTTTCAAAATTTCGAAAAAAGAGAGCATGTTAATTAGTATGTTTTGTGGAAGAGAACTTTCGGGTTTTTTTTCTAGGAAATGAAAAGTTTTTTACTAATATTTATGTTAAAGTCTTTAAACATCTTGAGAAGCTGAGCGGTAGTTTCAAAAAGACAATTAAATTGAATATTTGATTAGGGTTTTCCCCGTTTTTTTACTGCATAATTTACATTTCTGTGAGCCAAACTTTAATTGTATCAGAAAAATGCTTTGTTTGTAGCTTCCTAACAGGAAATGGCCGTTCATTTGTAGTAGTTAATGACTAGTAGTAGTCAACAGAAAATTTCTAATTTTTAATATTCAATTCGGGGGTTTTCATTTTATCAACCCATGCTGTAAAAATGAAAATAAAACGGAACAAGAAAACTATGAAAGCAAAATTTTCCAACACTAAATATGACAGACATGCTAAAACAGATTCAACAATGACGAAAGCAACTACAATGATGTCAAAAACAAATATGTGTTCCTATTTTACTTCGAGTAGATTTATAAACTTTCTTTTTTTTACATAAAAATGCATTTTTTACATTTTCGGCAGTTCTTACCGCAACCATTTTGGAAAATAAAAGGTAAGCATATATTTCGCAACACGGAAGATCTCAATTCAAAACTTTTTTGAAACTATATAAGATTTTTTTAATTAAGTTTCTCATATTACTGATAACTCGACTATGGAATTTCATTGGGATCGTTGTCGTTTATTCGATAAACAAGCCTGTGTAAATTATTAGTTAATAATTTTATTCAATCCAAAGGCGACGGTTGAAAGTGTCGCAGTCAAACCGAAAAACCGATGGCGGCCCTCTCCAATGGACACAGTAGCACCGGAAAAATTGAAATTACCCGCCAAACAGATAATGCCAAATTAACGGCTGGAGTAAAATTACAAGTTACCGAACGAGTAAATGAGAATCAAGGTAAACTATTAAGACTATGTAAACAGCTTTGTAAAACTTTACTAATCAATTCAATGACTAACAACGCAGAACATATACCCGAAAGCCCAAAAAAGGAGCAGCAATTGCTACGGGCAGAAGTCCAGAAACTCGACGATCTTATTATTGAACAACCTAAAAGTGAGAAAGACCTGAGCGCACAACTACGCCAAATGCGACCGAATTGGTTCACTGTCGCCAAAACTAATTTATCGACTTCACTTGGCATGTGCCAGGTACCCTGCAATGTCTCTTAATTCAGTAGAGAATATTATGGTAATGGGTACTTGCTTAAGATTAAATCTTCTCTTATCAGTAACCCGAATCGTTTCAATTCTAAGAGAAAGGTCTCTAATGTCTTTACAACTTCGGATGAAGCTGGGATTTCCAACTTGTTCGCTAATTTCTTTTATCGTAATTTCATCTCTAGCCCTCCTGTCCATGTCCGTATCAGCTAAACGAATGCATGTCCAACCCAAGAATAGAATTATCCCTAATGATTAAATCTTCCAATGACCAAGATCCTCCAAGTGTGGTTGTAGGTCGGGCTCGCATGGCCTTCCCTCAGGTGTTTTCAAATACTGGGCAGATGAAGTGCATCTTTATTGGATTATTGCATTCATTTTCAATCAATCTCTTGCAATGGCTAGGTTTCCGGCCTGTTGCAAAACTAGTTTTTGGTATAACGAAAGGTGAATCTATCTCAAGTCCTTCTTTATGTTACGTACGAACGGCGCAGACTTAATATATCCTGTACCATAAGCGGTATGGGGTATAATTACGATCTCAAATTTTTCAATATTTTTCGATAAAAAAACATTTCCAATATGTTTCAAAACCGATCAAAAAATATAATTCCAAATTTATGAAACCCAAACAATACTTTTCTTCCGTAGATATATATGTCAAATATTTTCAAAATTTCGTATAAGTGAATCAAAAACAAGAAAATATAAGAAAATTTGGATATATTTAAAATTGTAGAGATCTCTTATAAAAAAAACTATGTTTTTATTTTTCTTCTCTTTTACACTCTATCATTGTTTCGGAATTTTGTAATGAATAATGGTTTCAACCGGTATTATAAGGGTCGGTAAAGTAATACGTGGTATTCGGTTCAATAAAATGCGATAGATGCAACAGCACATAAAATACAGCCACGAAAATTATAATACCAGTTGGATCTTTGTAATCGGTGTTCTTGAAATTCTCTGGAGCATTTGCGTTTATCCAACACGTTTTATACAGTTGCCGGCCGCTCTTCAAATTATTATCGAAATTCTTGTCGCTCTAGTACTGACCGAATTTGGCGCCACTGTCGTATGGTGTCATGTGGGCAATTTATCTTGTTACTTAGCCAAATCGCTGCTACTTGCTATAGGAATTGGATCCAAAGACTTATGCTGCATATGAAGATTACATTTTGGGTACAGCTACCACCCTTGTCAGTGTAGCATTCTTAATAGGTGTAGCAAAAAATACACATCATTTGGATGGCATGCGTGATAGCGGCAAACACTTAATTTGCAAATTGCAAAACTATTATGGAGCTAAGCCCCAACCTTACCTTACCTTAGCTTCAGTGAATGGTCTAAACAAAAAAGAAGTTGAAATACCGTATATTTTGCGCAACGCGTGCAGTTAGTAAATAGTGTTTAATGTCTTTAATGCTTAAACACCATACGAATTTCTAGTTTGTCAGTTAAAAAAAAAAATTGTTTTAAAAATCTTAAAAATATTTCTTATGTAAATTTGAAATAAAATTGAAATAATGAATCTAGTAATAAATTAATTTTACCCGTACAGTGTCATGAAATTGACGGGATTTTCATACGAGGGAATTAGTTTAATATTAGTATTTATTATTAAATTCAATTCCAGTACTCCAACCACTGACTTCTGGGACGAATACTAAAGGTATGCTTGCTATGGCCATGACTATGGGAGGCGACAATAATACATCTCCATTTTGGGTGTGTTAGATGGAAATCTTACAATGTTACGACGGCAGTTATAAAATAAAATTCTCGTGATTACCGGGAAAAATGGATCCGCTCGCTTCTGGCTTTTCTCTCTGTCAACGACAATTGCAAACTTGAAACTATATCTATAAGGAGCAACCTTGATCTTAAGAGGAATGATCAGAAAAGATTTAAGGTCGAGAAATATCTCAGCAATGATTAGATTAGATGGAATTCTTACAAATTTCGATAAAATCAACAAAAAAATGTCGTGATTATCTAGACAAATGGAATTACTTTTGTACGTCTTTCCTTCAAGTTTCCTTCGACAACTGCATTCTTGAAGCTGCATCTAAATTTGACTCGGAGGAGAGAGATTGTGAGAGATTTAAGGTCAAGTTTTGCAGTTCAATTTGTGATTTCAACAAACATATATATTCATAAGAGCACTTCGTAAATGCCATGATTACCGAGAAAAATGGATGTCTCTCTGTCACTTACAAAAGAGAATTGCGTTCTTGAAGCTATGTTCACGCGGAACAAACTTTGTTCTGCACTTTTTCTAATCAAACGCATTAAAGCCAACTTTCGTTGTTCTAATCGTAATTCCAAGGAACGTACACGACGTACTGTTAAATAAATCTTCATTCATAAATTTTTAATCATGCTAATTAAAAAAAGGCACCGGTTTGAAAGCAGTTTCAAATAAATCGTTTAGTGCGGTTATTCGTACAAAGAGTTTTCAAAATAAGATGTTATATGGAAAGTGGTCGCAAAACTTTTTCACTAGCGTTCTTCCTTCTTCGTTAAAATAGCTGCAGATCGAACGCAAGCAAAGGTAATCAGAAAGTGAATAGTTCGCTATAATAAAAGATGGATCTATCTATCTTCTTCAGTTCTTCTAGGTGTTGCATGCATCAGCACAAATTAATACATCTCTGTAGCACAACCGATGTAGGGTGCAAAAAGGAACATATAAAAATATTTTCTTTTAATTTTTTATTATTATTATTATTATTATTATAAATTTAGTCAACTTAACTTACCTTCTCCCATTTTTTTCTAACCTGATAAGTTAATAAACAAGCCCAATAATCTTTATTGATCTTCTTATTAACTAATGGCGATCTAAAATGTGCTAAAATATGCTGTAAGGGTCGTGTCTTCGCTAAAAGTCGTCTTTATTAAGGTACGATATATCGCGGAATAAAACATAATCATGCAAGCATGAAACAAACTGAAACTTCAACAAACAAAACAAAAAAAAAATGAAACTTCTAATTACGAACACAAAACCAAACAAGTAAGAACATTGTAGTCTGGCAAGGCTGGCCATTAAATACCCCACACCACACTATCTAACACAATTCTTATTTTTATTATAGAGCACGAAAGACAAAACGCGGAGATACGATTTTACCTCCTTACAGTATGCATCTATTTCATGGGCCCCGATGACTATTGAGTCCGTTATTACAGCTTGTAAATTTTCCATTAATTTCGATCATGATAAAGTAATGCGAAATACCGGTGAAAGTAACGATTAAATTCGATGATGTAAAAGTAATATCAGCGAAGGAAAACGTCTGTCCCATTAGGGCAATAACCATAATCCGTGTCGGGGATGTCGTTTGGTGGGAAACTCCTGCACCACTTGCTGTGCCCAAGCGTCCTATTATCACCCTTACCGGTAAAGTTATATATAAAAACAATGGTACTGCTTGTCCCTCTAGAAGGACTTCTTGATTTCAACCTCTCCAAACCCCTCTCCGAGTCAGTGTCCAACCCCGTCTGTTACGATTGGTACGAATGTAACTTGCCCATTAACAATAGAAGTGCCTTCTTTATCGTTCTGAGCATCGGCACCTAATGTAAATGGTTCTCAATCCTTGAACTCTTTGCACTCATGCACTTGCCCTTGAACTCCTTAATTAAGGCCTCGTCAGTCCCGGAAACCTTATCTAGGATAGTGCTAAAATATTTTCTAGGCAAAAGGCGCAATACTCCTCTCCTGCTCCGACTTCAATTTAAAAACCGATACCCTACTGTTGTTAAGATCAGGAACACGCTCTATTATATGAAAATTGATTACCTGACTTTGAGTGGACGAATAAGGCTTTGATAGAAAGATTGGTTTCCTCGAGGGCACCGATACTAAAACTACGCCTAACAAACGGCGGCGGGAATTCACAAGAGCGATAGTAGACACTCTACTATCCAAATTGCCACATCTTTCCTTCAGAAAGGAAAGTGATCCTTCATTGGCAAGTGCATGAGTGGAAAGTGTTCGAGGATCGAGAACCATTTACATTAGTTGCCGATGCTTAGATCGATAAAGAAGGCAAGTTACATTCGTGCCAATCGTAACAGACAGGCTCGGTCACTGACTCGGAGAGAGGTTTGGAGAGGTTGAAATCAAGAAGTCCCTCCAGAGGGACAAGCAGTACCATTGTTTTTGTATTGATCTTTACCGGTATGGACGCTTAGGCACAGCAAGTGGTGCAGGAGGAGTTTCCTAACAAACGACATCCCCGACACGGATTATGGCTATTGCCCTAATGGGACAGACGTTTTCTTTCGTTGATATTATTTTTCCATCATCGAATTTAAACGTTACTTGCACCGGTATTTCGCATTACTTTATCATGATAGAAATTAATGGAAAATTTACAAGCTGTAATAACGGACTCAATAGTCATCGGGGCCTATGAAATAGATGCATAC
>KK499856.1:609812-682361 GCA_000688715.1 Glossina pallidipes | reverse complement strand
AGTGAAGAAATATAAGAGTTGATAGCAAAAGCAAAATTCTGAGTGACAATTCACTCAAACAATTTAAGTAAAACACTCAGTTCGACGATGCCTCTATAGTCCTCAAAGTCATGTCTATTTCCACATTTGTGAAGAGGAAGAAGGAAACTACACTTCCAACACAAAGAGAAAACACCCGCTTTCAAGGACTGATTAAAAATCTTGAAATAACACCATATAGCTTGTCAGAGCATGATGATTGGGTATTAATGATGGAATCCCGTCAGGCCCAGGCGTACAACTGTATTCTAGAGACCTCTTACGACGACATAGTTATATGATACGGGTAGTTAGCAATTAAATCGCACTCAGCAATTGAAAAATTTCGTCGGAAGTATTCAGCAAAGAGATTTAATGTTTCAATATCGTAACGTAGCCATTGAAAGACACATGCGAGGGCTATACGGAGTTAACAAACTTAAAAAAATATTTAGGATTAACAAGCACTGAGGATTTTGATCAACGGAAGGTATCTGCAATAGCAGCAGAGTAGGCGAAATAATCGTAAGCAAAACCACGCGCCATAAATTTTTTGAAAAGTTTGTTTTTCCAATTTTTGTAATATTTATTTTTCTTATTAACCATGGTGGGCGCTTGCTTCGGGGGCGACGTTGCTTGATCGGAACGGATATAGACATAACTAGATTTATTACATTATAGGACGATGATAGGAGGCTTTCAATATTCCCAGCAAGAAAATCCAACGCAATATGGGAAAGATAAGGCTTAAGCAGTAAAATAATTGTTTTGTTAAAATCATAATCTTTATTTGAGAAAGTTGGATTTGAATCGACCATCATGCCTGTAATTATCCTGGCAACTATACTTTGGATCAGTGGATCATTTTTCGATGCGCGTTTGTGTATAATAAATAATTGTTTTTCGTTGTAATACACTTGACGGTTCTCAAACGCATCGCGCAACGCGGTTTTACGCATCACTCTTGGCGAGTGACTGGGTTTTGATTCGGTGTTAGATGATAGTGGCTTTGAGTAAGCATATGAATTCCTTGTTAATATTTGGAGCGCTAGAGCTCGCTGTAGGAATTGTCAGCTGGTTAAAGTGGTCTACAGTGCGATAAGTTTGGAAAGTTCTCTATGATTCTCAACAAGTTTACGAGAACCCCTTTTATAAAGAGGTAAAATAAAACTACTCCTTCAAGCCAATGGAAAGCAACCTTTCTTCAAACAAACATTAAACATAAATGTAAGGGGAGAACATAGTAAATCAGCGCAATGTTGGAGAATAACTGACGGAACGCCATCGGCACCATGGTAATTACAAGGTTTCAACGTTGATAATGCTAAACATTTTTCTTTCTCAGAGAAGAATGTAGACAGAACAATATCAAACGAGCTTATCAAATAAGGATAATTAGCAGACGAAATATTCGAACATCGGCAAACTTTTGTTAGAATCATATTATTTATTGGAGGAAGTTGGATTTGAATGGACACGTTAGATTAGTTCAATGGGCCATCATGCCTGTAATGAGAGAGAAGAAGTCTGCCATGACATTTAGGAGTACATTTGTATTGAAGTAAATTATGATCAAATAATTCATTGAAAAATACAATAGCTTTATCATATGTTGAAGTGGCGACCATACAGCCAGAGTTATCACTATAATGTCAAGTGACTTTTTGCAAATTGAAGTCCCCCAATGCTATGGCTATGTCAGCAGGGTTAGACTTTTCGGTCACGTTACAAATGAGGGCAACATGTCTCTTATATGTCTCTTATAAATAGAGATATCTGCATTTGGGGGAATATAGAATTAATTAAGCATTACGTAATGAAATCTTTTAAATCAAGCAGAGGGAAGTATTATTCCTAATTGAAGTAGAATGGCAGCAGTTTAGCATTACATGTATATATTAAGAGATATGGCATGAGTTACGGAAGGTACATCATTTGTGTACAGCCAA
Organism: Glossina pallidipes; assembly: GCA_000688715.1. NCBI lineage: Eukaryota > Metazoa > Arthropoda > Insecta > Diptera > Glossinidae > Glossina > Glossina pallidipes. The sequence goes on along the minus strand of KK499856.1, from coordinate 680,394 downwards.
CAGGTTTAAGAAACACGTGAAACACGAAGGTAGCTTTAAAAAGAATTCTTAATAAACTATTCCAGAGATTTTTTCTCAGGCCCATTGACTATCATTTACTAAAATGTAAGGGGTCTAATCTCTATAACTCGGTCTGCTTACTTAGTTTCTCTGTTTGGCTTTTCTCTGACGAAAGCCTGACATTCGCCGGAACTTTATTTCAATACCTTCCATGTTTTCACAACAGTGGTTTGCACTGGTGGTGGCGATTTAATGACCATTTTCATTCTCTTCATTTGTATTGCCATTCGTGTGAAAACTGATAATCCATATTTTTATATAAGTTTTTTCTTTACACGTCAAGACGTGCATGTTTCTATCTACAAGAAACATTCTGGCTTTATTTGTGCCGTTGCTCAAACTTCAAAACCTACTGACATAGTCATTGTGTTGGGGAATTTTAATTTAATTTTTAGTTGTTTGATGTTATAGCGATAACTCAGGTGTATACTGCTCATTTGAACATCTAACGGAGCTTTGTGTTTTTCAATTAAATATGTGATGGCAGTCTTCATCAATACTTTTTATTAGTTCTTGATTTTTTTCATATATTTGTAACATCGATGTTTTTTAATGGATCTGACCTCTCTGGCAATATTGAAATCTCGAATTTCTCTGCCGAATGCATGTACCGAAATTTTTCTAGCGTCGATCCCCGAATCTGAATTTGAACATTTCTCAAAATGACGCATTGCAAAGTTTAAGGCCAGTAAGGCCACCATGATCTGAAGATCATGTACATTAAAATCTTGCTCTGATGAACATTTTGTTGTTATCCCAAAGATTTTTGATTTTTCTGTGAAAACAGATGTTTGCCTTTGCAATGGAGGAGAAGCTTACTCATTTCACTTCATAAATGTGGCGGTCGACATCTCGAGAACTGTAAACGCAGTTTCAAGTTGAGTGTTTTACTTTAATTGTTTAAATGGATTGTTACTCAATGCTTTCTAAAAGGAAGAAGGAACGTTACTAACCTTTTTACGTGCAATGTTGTTACGGCTAACTCTAAGGGTTCTCGCATCTCGAATACACAGATATAGTACAGCTTTCGACCATAAACTAGGTCATGAACTAGTTTATCATAGGGTCCAGGCCTCTGGCTTTCTTTCGTTCTTATTGAAATGAGGAAGCTCTTATCTTCATAACAGGTCATTCAAAATTCTTTTTAACTCTATCCCGTCTGATGAATGTCTTGTAATGTCAAGCGTCCCTCAAGCTAGCTACTTAGAAACTTACACATCAGTAACTTCTCTGTGGTGATTAATACTGAGCATATCTTAAACCGTTTTCTCCTTCAACTTGAAATCGCGTTCTAATCTCTTTTAAACTGATTTAGACAATTTGGTTACGTAGTACACATTAAATGTTGAATTTAAATCTAAAAGAAAGCAACAAACTTTCATTCTCAGTAGGTTCTTTCATTGATTTAAAGATTTCGTTCGACCAAGGACAGCGTTTAAATCGGCTATATGTTACCAAAAGGCTATGTATGAGCTTGCTAAAGCCAAGGAAATCAATTGTGCTCAGTTGCAATAATGTCAGTTCACGTTTTGCATCCATTGCCATATAACGATGCCCATCAACAACATACCTTTACTATTTTATCCAGCAAGTAAATGAAGGTTCATATTAGGCGAAGTAGTGCAGTGTAGGGTGTTTAATAGAATAGAATAGAATAGAATTGTCTGGCTTTAACATACCTGCCAGTTTTTGTCTAAAAAAATGTTGCATTTAATTAACTAAGAAAATCACCATAAATCTCACAAATATTTGACAGGCAAACAAGCATTATGTGTGATTAAGTTAGGAACGAGAAGGATGAGCTTTAGGGAAATCAGGCAAGGAAATAAAATAAAAAAATGAAATTCGCTTCGGCGCGAATCTTGGACACCTAAACTTTAAATTTCGTAATTTCTCGCGTTTAAGAAAAAACATTGATCAAGTGTGTATTGGGTGATATGGGAATCTAGGAAAATTATATCGTACTTTCGTTATAACATACATTATGTTGCCAAACTTACCTTCATCTTTCTGGTTATTAGGGATATTTTTATGCTCACTTTAGTTTTTAAAATACTTCAGTCGTAATTTATGACCAATGCTCGGTTATAATGCTAATTTGAGCAGCTTTCCGAAAAATAAACGAGAAATCTCAACCCCCTACCTTACGTTAAACCATTTCCCATAAAATATTGAGAATTTCAGGAATAAATTGACATACGGATAATTGGACACAGGAATGGTATGATTTAATAAAATTTGTACAGACTTCGTAGGAGACATCCGGGGAGTGTTTCTGGCTGTTACAAACAGATTAACAAATTCGATCTACTGGCATCTTCTATTGGAGGAAACAAAACATGTTTGCCATGTAAACGAAAAGGTTAAGGTTTAGATTACACATAACAAGAACGAAGTCTTTTTCTCTTTCCCCATTTTTGGATAACAACGACTGTCAAATGTCAATGTAAAATTGCATTCTTTTGAAAGATTTATAACCAATTTTTTTTGTAGTTGCGGCAGTGGTATGTTTGAAATTAAAAGAAAAAAACGAGAATAAATTTTATATTACTGTATGTACATATATACGAATTGGTTTTATGTTCTTTTAGAGGAATTGCAGAAAATTGCAAGTTGAATATTTTTTAAACTTTTTAATCCCTCAGCTCTTGGAAATCTTCATAAAAAAGGAGAAAAGTTTCAGGTTTTTGTGTTCATAAAACATTTGTGTTGTTCCCACGCATATACATCCACCTGAACAATTTTAGAGCATACAATACATAAATAAATATTTAACTCAATAAAAAATGTATTGATTTATTATACCATGGAGAATGTGAAACGACTACGTTCACCTTCCAGAGATAGAAGAGATGACTTGCGATATTTTGGAAAAAAACGGACTTAAAAGTTTGATTTAAATTAGAGAGGAGAAAAGTCCGGAATTTTTCCGGACATGAATGATCTAAAAACAAACGAAACACGAGAAGATGGAGTAAAGAATGAAAATAGCAAAATCTATTTCATACCTTAACAAGAGGAGATTATACATATTTATTAGGTCTCTATGAAAAAAAAAAAAATACAAAAAATACAAAAAACTTGAAGAAAATTAGTCGATACAATAATTCTCTCCGTTTTTTTGTATACAATTGCAAAATGTTGACATCTTAGATTTTTGTGGCATCCAGCAAAACTAAAACATCTTATTTACTTCAAGTGTGTATAATAACTAAAGCTAAGTAATGACTTACTTAATCATTTTAACCTAACCATTAGTGTAAAATTACTTCAGAACATTTGCTACCAACTTGGTCGCCTGCCTCTAGCATAGTAGTCGTTGAAAGTAATTAGTGCTCAGAAGTGCTACCTTACCTGTTAGTTGCGATTTGTCTTCTAATAGAATCGTTATTGATTGACTTTAGAACCATTAGCAAAAAGTTGAGAATTTAAGTGAGCCTACGGAAAGCTGATGCAATATTATTAGAGTGTCCTTACCTGCCTATATATAACTTGTCTAATCAGCCAGTAAGGCGGCAAGCTTCTTTTTTTTTAACACAACACAATTACCAGTGGATGGAAATTTTCCATGCAACGAACCTTTACAAACATTTTTCTAACATCAGAATATTTACTGCTTGCTAGTGCTTCATTTGTGTTAAGAATTCCGGCTGGTTCGAACGACACAATATATAATTAAAGATTTAATTGATGCACACATAGGTAACACACATGCTTAACGAATTGCAATCGAACGAGATTTGAAATATCATATCTGCAGTTCTCGGAGCGTTCGTTTTTTTTAAAATTAACCAGGCTCTGCAATGAGAAATGCTTACATATAAATGTATGAGTGTGCAGTAAATGGCAAAAGTTTGATAATTTGATAAATTCAAATTAACGGAAATTATACATTTGTGTAAGGTTTGAATTAAAGAGCAATTAGTAACCATAAGTTTCAGGAAATTACAAGCTCATGTTTAATTAGCGTGAAATATAAAACCACTTACATGGTAAACACACGCACATATATACATACATATATCAACATTACAAATAATGTCATTGGGCTGAGTGTGTTTGCATGAAATCGGTATTTTAAGTGATTGTACATATTTAACATTTAACCTTTTTAAGCAAAGTAGTTTAAACACTGAGTGCTTAGTTGAAGGCTTTCTCATTAATTCTAATTACTAAGTTGACCACATTCTCAAAAATCTTTCCCTGTATAAATTACATAATAAATCCCTATACGTTTCTTACTTATTGTTCGCTTCTCGATTATTAATCGAACCTAATATTTACTTGCACCCTATAAGTTTTACTTATTGTTCGCTTCTCGATTATTAATCGAACTTGCAATCACTTTTCAGCTCGCAATCGCTCGCCTAATGATGTAATTGAAAATAATTTCAAGCATATCTAAGTGTTCTAGATTAGTTACTGTTTCTTATCGATTTTGTTTCTCCGTCTACAACAACTAACTACTGTAGCGAAGAAGTCATTCTTGAAATAAGCAAACGGCAAACAGCTATAATACAAAACACAATAATAATCAGCTGTAGCACGGACAGAAATAGCTCAGAAAATCTGTTAAATCGATTTTGCTTTCATACGATGTGATCCTGGGTGGAATACGGACTACATATAAGTATCTTAGTCGGTTGCACTACAGCTAACAAATGGAAAGTTATTTATGCGTCACCGTTGTACGAAAATCTATTTTGTGGTTTCATTGCCACGACTAGCCCCATACTAAGATTTGGAAGTTGGACATCTTAACATTTTGATTCGCCTTACGTCTTCTCGACACCACTTCACTACATTTGTGGAAGATATTTATATGACCATCATATAATCCAACATGACTTCACAAGATCATTAGTTTAACGTCACTTAATAAAACGTAGCTGTATGTTTGCCTGTATGCAAAACATGCCTCTGATTTTGTGGACAGTTCAGTTTCCGAGTCATTCGATTTATTCGAGTTATTCGATTATTTATTATAGGTTATGAACGTAATAGATCTGTTTGTGGCTTATATAATCCATAACAAGTCGTAACTATTCTAATATGAATCAATCTCTGATACTATGCGATGTGCATTTGCAATCTTTCCTTACTAATAATTCTTTTTTTTTTTACCGGAAAAGTGTTTACGTTCTTTTTATATTTTTCTTTTTTTGGATTTTCTAATTTCACTTAAATGTCTAAAATTTACTTGACAAGAATTTTAAAACTTGGGACAAAAAAGACCGAATATCTGATTTAGGCACCGTAACATCGGTAGAATCAAGCTTTTTGATAATTTCACCCTTTAGTTCGATTTCCTCCTGTACGTGCTGCATTTTATCCTCCATTAAAGAAATCCGTTTTCTAAGTATTTCAATTTCCTCCTTTTTCCTTTCGAGCTCGGTTGTGAGAACTTTTTTATTACACTTGTAATGAAGAAAAAACAAAAGACGGAATTGACGGCGAAAGGATTATGCAAAATGGCATTGGGAATAATATCTTTTACGAACCTCTTGCCTCTTTCTTGATTCAACATCGGCGAACAATCTCTGCAACGATGGTGGAAAAACATTTTTTAACAAATCGAACCAATTGTTATGTCAGACTTACGTGAACTGTTTCAGTTGTGGTCCGGATATTTTGTACGCTTTTTTCAATATTACCGAAGATTTCTGATGTGGACATAGTTTTCAAAGAAAGACCTTTTGTATCCCAATTATTGTCATAGTAGACGTTCTGAATAACTTTGATCAAAGAATCTATGTCTTTGCGGCACTTCCAATGTTCTCTGGCTTTGCTGCGGCAGCAATGAGCACTCCATCGCTGAGCGCATTTTAGTTGCTCCGCTTTTTCAAAATTCAACTTTTCCATCGTAGTGATAAGCAATTGATTGACCTTGAGCAACATTTTCACCCAATCCCGATAAGTAATCAATTTTAACTAGAAGTGAGGCAGTTACAAAAAAATCGCTTACGTCTCTTGCCATTAAAGCTTACTTATCGCTTACATTTATATTATCAGGAACTTTATGGTCTATTTCGCGCAAGCGTTTGAGAAATACTTCATTCACCTGTGTAATAAATTTCGTCATGTCATCCAATGACAATTCAGAGTAATGACAATTTTCAAATTGTTTTCGATGATTCTCGATACTTCCGCGCATCATTTGACGATTCTTTGAAAGTTGTAAACCACCCTTCTGCGTTACTTTCGTGGGCGCCTTACGAGTCAGTAATGCAGTTGAGGCTGTAAATACAATGTATGTAAATAAGAACCCAGCTGAACATAAAAGACTTTCAAACCGTTTTCGGAATCTCTGCGGACGGTATCGTTGCTCGAGACATTAGAGCGTTCCGTAATTAAATTTCGAGCCACATGCTCACCACTTTCGCAGGAATTTGTGTTATCGGTTCGCGATTTCGGAGGAAACTTCGCGGCGATCACATTAAGTGTTTGGTGATTTTGAGAGGAAATCGGCTCCATTGGGATTTCGCTAATTTTTTGTTTTGATAGTTTACAGACAAAATAAAAAAAGAAACACAAATTAAAAGTCGCTTCAAAAAACTAGAATTTTGCACTCTTTTTCTTTTTTTAGAGAACTTTTTAAACCAAACGCTTGAAATACAAAATATTAATGTATTTTTTCATCGAATCAATATGACTTTAAACAAAAATTTACAAAACTGAACAAAAAATTACTCGATGAAAACAAGAAATGTCAAAAGTAGCCATAGTACGTCGTTGTATTGTAGTGTGACCGAACAACTAATACTAAAAGCTTCGTTCCACTAGGCTTTATGTTCCCTTTTGCGAGCAAGAAGAAACTTTTAAGAAAGATAATTTAAGAATAAAAATAAAACTTGGGAAGATATCAAGGAAACTTGATATTCTGCACCGACGGAGACATGTTAGAAGCTTATCGAAATCCCCAGGAAGTGGTAGTTGAAAATACAACGCCAAATATTGAAAGCGTTATTATTTTTACTTTGCTGTCGTTATAATTCAGTTCAGTTTTTCATTGTTATCATAATTTAATTCGGGTTTTTCAGTTAGATAATCTCGACTAAGATGTCTTTGTCCACTTTCGGGTACTGTTTTTGTTGTACGATTTTTAGGTTTCGATAGATTTTACGCTTTACACATCTTAACGCAAAACTAGGTTAACTGAGGTGCACATGTATACAATACATAGAAGAAGGGATAAACACACAATTTCTTATACCAATCGATTATTATTCGAAAATTATTCTCCGAGCGTACGTTTAAGTGTATTTGTTTATTTTCTTTCGAAACGTTTGTCCACGCATTTTTCTTTTCAATCTACACCTGTACATGACATACGGCGACATATGTTGGTACAAGGGCGGACATTATGAAAAAGAAAATGGACCGTGCCATTTTTATCACCAGTTCCCTGAAAGGATTTGTTTCAAAAATATGAGCTTGTTATTAAAACTAGCCCTTTACGTGGCCACAAGCCATAATTTGTGAACTTAATGGCGAAAGTAAGCGAAGAATTGCAGATGTCTTGTGTGAAGACTTTTGTAATGGCCTTAACCGATCACAATGTGTATAAATTATTCAATAATTTTTTGCACTTATTCTTATAGTGAAGTATTTGTTGTTTATGAACATTTGTCTATATATGAACATTTGGGTATAAAAGTACGAATAATAGAAATGGTTAGAATGGTTGAAAACTTTATATCATACAATACTTCTCATTAGATATTTGTTGTGGAATTTCGTTTTAAGTATTGTTGTTTGGTTTACATATATTTTGATTTTTCTTTGAATTATTCAACCGTAAAGCTCATCGCAATTATGAGATTTTGCCGCAATATTTACACTACAGATCGTTACTTATTAATACTATAGAATGTTTAATATACGCAGAAGCGCATAAATATACAGAGAAATATGCAGATAATTCTAATTCGTACCCTTATGTACGTTTGTTCTTCAGTATATGGCATGCATCCTACGTAATTTCTAGAAAATTGCAACTCAATTTGTTTTTCATACACACACATATGTCGGTTTGATTTAGTTTCATTAGTGTAGCCATGATGAATAAGGGAATCTGAAAGCACAAGAGAAGAAGGGTTACTGAATATTGAATAGATGTTGATAGGGAAAAGTGAAGTGAAAGATAATATTTGTGGTTTTATAGTTGACATTAGCTGTTCTGTTCCATGCACTGTCTTCTGTTCTGTTATGTTCTATCGAAGTAACCACAACTAACTAAATTTTCGGAATAAAACAACATTTTAGGAAGGGAGAGAGCTTTAATTGAATTCTAGGAAATTAATGCACGTAGTTTAATTTTCTCAACTAATGTTTCATGCGAGCGTAGCAATGAGATATTAAAATAATCGGGTTGTGTTCGTACGTATGTGTAAATCTATAGTAGATAAGGTGTGAGTATTGTATTATGGTTAAATATTGTATTAAATAGATTGTACTGCGGTCTTTTCTACAAAATGTTTATATATAACGCAAGAATACGTGTGCAAAAACATGCCCGATTAAGAGTATAAGTAATAGACATGGAATTTGGTTAATAATTATACATAGTATATTTATATATATAAATATACGGAAAATTGAATTTTCAATATTGTATTGATTGCAAATTAATTAACATGAAGTTTCTGGAAATTGTTATACTTACTGCACAAAAGTTATTTCCTATTTAAAACAAATATAATAATAAAGTGTAATTTAACATCTTAACTATGTATAATAATATGTTCGTTCTAAGCTGAGGGTTGTTTTCATAATGCGATATACTTAAGAAAAATTTGAATAACTTTAATCATTTATTTCAAGTACAAGAGGGACATATATGAATTCTTGCTTTGCACTATTGCTATAATTATGCCGCAATTAGGTCTGTTCAGTTCTAGTTTGCTTTTTAATAGTTTCGTTGCTTAATTTCGGTTATGCATTACTTTTGCTTTTAGGGATTAGACTTCTTAACTCTTACATGAAGGGTTTGTATTCCTAGTAAAAATGAACAGTTGGCTCAATCTAAAGATTTCCTGTTAAGTTATAATTCATTTAATTTTCTTTATAATATCGTGGAATCTTGTGTTATTCCTTCTAATCCCGAACTTGGTGACAATGGACATTGCGGACTAGCTCCGCTTCTTAAAAAAAGAATAGCATGCACGCTTACGACGTCGCCATCATAAATAATGGCTTCGACTTTAAATCATTTTGCTCGCTGCTGAGGAGCAGCGTTTGCAGAATAACTACTGGCCATAAAAAATCTGAATACCTTTCCACGCTTGTACTTCAAGACGTTCCATGCCATGACCGTAGTCCTTAGTGTAATACATATTGTAAAGACGGTGACAGTTTGTGGAGATGTCCAAAAACGACACAGAATGTAGGTTAAATTTTTTGTTGGCCATAAAACTTTACGTATTAGTCCTTTGAAGTTTCGATTGCGCTGTCAACACTTCTTATAGAAAGTCATTCAATCCCCGTTTTTAATTTAAGTCCCCTTTCTCAATTTAAGAACATCAGAGAGTTCTTACATTTTTCGTTTGGTCATTAAGTTTAAAAGTAGGCCGACTTACTCCCTAACTTCAAGCGTATATCCCGAAAATCTAAAAGTTAGACGTACTTAGTATCAACAAAAATCGGTGGGTGTCAAAGAATTCAGTCCAAACCGATTCTTATAATTTTTCTCCCGTTTAAAACTCTCGTTTTTAAAACACTTGCTCCGAAGAAAATATTTTTAGCTTACTTTAAATTTTGTTCTCAGTACCGTGATTAGAAACACATGTACAGATAATTCGTTACCATCTACATAGTTTTACGGTAAAAGCAAAAAGATGTTTAACACTACGTAATGGGGCACACGTGTTGGGAAAGTTGTTATTATGACACCAGCCTTGTGTACTGGTGCACTTCCATACGTATCCAGACTCCGTAACCTTTATTCACCAACATAAATGTAACAAGTTTTCCTGAATTGGAAAGAAGCTTTTAATACTCTTTAGCGTTTTCTCTAATTATCCGTTCATATCAATTATTAAACTAAAATTGCAGAATTTTTAAAAAAAAATTTTACTTATTTGTGCGCAATAACAAGGCAATAAGCGAAGACACATAGTTAGAGTAGCTTTAAAAAAGGTGCAAGATGAGATTGTAACATGTGTGTGATTGAACTGAAACGCTACTCAAGCAATCACATTGCTTTATGACTAATAGCAGTAACCATCAACTGCCAGCAGTAAGAAAAATTTATGTGTTTAAAGGGAATTCAATTTTTTTCTAAAAGTATTCTAAAGCCTAGAATTTTTATTTGCCCCGTCGGTGTGTTCCTAAGGGCCATTAATATATTTTAGGTTACCTCTTCCACCACTTCACATATTAACATCACATATTTGTTTTCATTCACCGTTATAATTATGTTGTATTTATCATCTTAAAACTATTAACACATCGTACGTGGTTTCTTTAATTGAAGAATGCTAAAAATGCTTTAAAATGTTCTCCAACGATTTCTACACCACCGATTGGTGTTTTGGATATGCAAAATTTAACGCGGTTTGCTATGACTGCGTTTGTTGGTGACCGCACGAATTTTTCAGTAATCATTTTAATTGAAGATTTTAAGTCAGGATGTAACAACTGTGAGGACGTTCCGTCCCATTTCCTTCGGCCGGGGCAGCTCAGCGGCCCAGAGAAGGAAAACACACAAGAAAATTTCTATTTTTCTGCAGGGACTTGCTCTTTCCTTTTATTAATTGAATATTTCCGTTACATTTTGCGAATTGCAGTAAATTAATAATAAAATATAAAATAAAACCACAGTGTCGCGACAATTGTTCATTTCAAACTCGACTTACTGGCTCGAGGGCCAAACCTATACTCTCGAGTCTCAAACTCGACTTCCTCGCTCGAGAGCCAAACTTCGATTACCTAAACTAAACTTTCCTACTCTACTCTTAATCTATACTTAAACTATTCTTATTCTATTCCTATTCTGTCTTAATCTACTCTATCCTATCCTATTCTATTCCTATTCTATTCCTATTCTATTCTTAATCTAGTCCCATGCTATTTCTTATTTTATCTTAATCTATTCCTATTCTAGCACTCTCCCCTCTCCAGAGACGGAGCACCCGTGAGCCCAAAACGAGGGACGACTTTGGGTCCTCACACAACTTACGCATAATATCAAATATTTCTTTGCGAAAGCTTGCGTCACGTATGGGCGTAATACAAGTGTACAGCAATCACGAACACTTTCTATGATGAGTTTTGAAGTAAACTTTTTAATTTTTTATTGCATTCTTGATCTCCTGCCAATGACTTGTATTCAATACTGCTTGGTATGGAGATAGTTTCCATTCGTGGCAGAAAATAAAATTAGCTGTTACATTACTTTTTTCCTTTGAATGATGCACCAACAGTCACAATAATAAAAATATTCCGCAATAAGTTCAGAACTGACCGCAATTTATTAAAAAACTCAAATTTTGTACTTTTTTACATTCTAAATATGTCATAACGGAGATACTCCCCACAAATTAATGAAGACTAATTCGGCAAGCTCCTACAGCAAAGTTCCTTGATCATGCGTTCATTGCATAACCTTCAAAACTTCGCCACTAAAGCTCAATTACCAACACTCTTTTCAATGGTAATGCAAAAGAAGTCGTAAGATTAACATAATTCGTTTCAGCAATTTAACACTGATCACTAGAGATCGCCTGACTACACGGTCCATTGCCAGCTACATAGTTTACGGCCACCAACAGCGAAGGATGATCCCTACCTTCAAATGAAACAAAGGGCTCAACCCAAGATGAATATATATCGGTACCCCAGCAAAAAACTAAATCAAGCAATTATTGGCATTAAAAATGCTATTAAGCTGACACGAACCTAGCCCATGGATACATTCGAAGATTTCATTGTAAATTTATGGACACAATCGAAGATTTCATTGTAAATTAATGGACGCGAAAACGGAATATAACATCCAAGGCCATCATTAAGAGTCCACGAAATATTGGACAGATTAAAATGACCAAGCAATATTAACTTATCATTTCGTTTGAGGCGAGAAGTAATATTTTTGATCGAAGCCAAGTACCCTAAGTAAACCGCAATATCAGGCGCTGGAGGAATGTAAGAGCATGTAATATATGCATTACAGGAATGCAGTTTTATTCTAACGCCCACAAACTCCACTGTTGTAAACATAGAAGGACTAACTAAAGATGCGGATAAGCAACGATTAACCGCAATTAACACTCTCTCACCCGTTCTGTTCAATCTGTCACACTTAAAGATCTCAAATTCCTAGCAATAAATCTCTTCATCACATCTCTCCGGCTTAAGCTACGTTTCTATAAATGCTATCACAAGGTAATCAGGCTTAATAGAACTTACAAATGCGTTGCCTAGTTTCGTATTAAGATTACCGACATTCTGATATAGTACTTGCAGCACATGCAAGCTATCCATTAGTTTTTGCCTGATGAACTGACTGCTCCAAAATCACCAAAGCGATATTTTTTCCCGGCGTGCAAGTTCTTTAATTAAAATGCCTTGTGGCCAAAAGTTTGTCGACATAACACTTTCAAATAGGGTTGCCGGAGCAATTATCTTGAACGAAGCAATATCATTCTGATGATGGTCACCGGTAGGAATTTTTTCTCAATGTGTTCTCTCATTGATTAACCATTACATTCTTATTAACGCACATATTTTTGTTATTCCTTACGTTCATAGTTTATCTAATGGCTTGCTAATCTAATTGTAGAATAAATACTCACAAAGAATATCATAACGATGGCCAGTTTCTTTATATTTTTTCGTTTGACACCTTTAACCGAACGCGCGACGTCACTGTACTATAACAACACGTTTCAACTCTCTTCTATGCAATTTTGCACCGAGCTAATCACTCCGAGCAAAAAAATTTCACCATCAAATATCTCCGGCTTAAGCCAGGCTTCTGTAAATGCTACCACAAGTTAATTAGAATGGACTGAATTTGGAGTACTCATTGGAGAACTTGGAACAACGATCGAGCTCACGCAACCAACACGATATATAACGGTCGGAACCGGAACCAGTTTTTGCTTGGCACGTGTTAAAAAGACAGTACATATTGCCCAATAACGAAATCAATCACAATCAAGAAAATGTTCTCAAACACCTTCCGTGTTGACAAGCTCGTTTTTTAAAAGCAAGATCAACTGTTATTAATCTTTTGGAGTTTTGCAATCCAATTTACAAAGCATTTCCCGATCATACACAAACTGATGCTATTTTCATGGACTTTTTCAAAGCTTTTCACAGAGTTGATCAGAGATTGTTAGTCTATATATTACATCGCTTTTGTTTTTCGAACAGTATGATTGCCTGGTTTAGCAGCTATCTCGTTGGTCGCACCCAACGAGTGGTGCTGAATTCTTTCTAATCCAGAGCAATTGTCGTCAATTCTGGTGGTCCTCAGAGCAGTAAACTTGGCCCGCTTTTATTTTTTTTATATGTGAATGACCTCTCGGAGCGCATTCGAGGTGTTTTAATGTTTGCAAAAGACGTGAGACTGTCCCTGTCTTTTGATTCAAAACTTCTTCGGTCTGATCTTGAGAGCCTGTGTTCATGGTGTGCAATGCCTGTGTTCATGGTGTCCAATGTATCGGGTTGAATTCAAAAAAATATAAGAAGATGTCTTTTGCATGGTGTAATACGATGTCCGCTTATTATCGTTTTGACAATCACATCCTAGGAAATGTTTGCGATTACAAAGACTTAGGAGTTGTTTTTGATTCAAAACTCAAGTTTGATAATCATATCGACGTTTCAGTTAATAAAGCTGGAACTCTTTTAGAGTTTCTAAAAAGAATGTAAAGAATTTTAGGGCTCATATGTTCCCAAGTGCTTGTATACATGTTTAGTTAGACCAACTCTTGAATACTCGTCGGTAGTTTGGCTTCTTAGTTATAGACGCCAATGTTGGTCTCTTGGAGGCTGTTCAATGGAACTTCTTTTGCGAGGCGTGGGTCCTATCTCTTCCTCTTCTAATAATAGATTATTGATTTGCCTATCCTTGAAAAAAGCGTGAAATGTTGGGTGTAACCTTTGTCTTTATTATTAATAAAAAGGGAAGTTTTGTTCGCCGGCTTTATTGATTTATTGATTCACATCATCAGTAGGGTCTCAAGACATTTGAGGTCTTGCACATTGTCATACCAGTTGTTTAATCCGTTTCGGGTAATGTGTAAAATGTGCAACGATCACTACCATTTGCTTGATCTGCCCGTTTTGTCCGTTAATAAGATGAAAAGCATTATATTGCATAACTAACTGCCTAACATTTTTGACTCTTGCACAAATGCAGTTAAAGTGAATCAAAAGACCCCTTCGTATTTGTTTTTTTCTTATTTGTTACTATTAATAATCTACAAATAAGCACATATTCAGTCACCAATATATATCCCAGTATCTTAATTTAGAGCTTACATGAATTTCGGTGTATATTATATGTTGAACTCATGGCAGTTGCATTGAAGTAAGTTACGATGAAGTAATTCGTTAAAAAACACAGTAGCTCACTACAATGCTAAGTGACTTGTCGCAAACTGAAGTGACTTGTCGCAAATTGAAGTCCACCATTGCTATGACTATTTCATCAGATTTACACTTTTCCGCATTTGAGGAATATAGGGGCAACTTATATGTAAGCGTTACATAAAAATGTTTATTGGAATGGAAATAAATTAACATCAGGAGAAGTAGGAAATTCAATTTAAAACACCACCACCAATGCAATCAAATCGATCCTTTCTGAAGACCTGGAAAGAATTGTGAAAAAGTAGTGAAAAAGTTCCAACGAATGTAAATCAGGCTTTCACCAAGATTTCAGGGACAGGAAGACTCCGTGCTCGCTGAATTTAGGAAAGTCGAGCGAATTTTTGAGTTTAGGCCCATAACAATTGGGTAAATAAAAGTTGCTGGACCTGAAAAGACATTTAGTTTTTTGGGGGTGGAAGAATTACTGAATTATTATTACGGGGTCGATTTCGAAAAATGAATTTCTTTATTAAAGATTAAACTGGCCACAATGGTTTATTTAACAAAATTTCCATGGTTTCAATGGGAACTAACACCGTAAAGCATGAGATAGCTCTATGTTGGGATGGAGTCAATTTGAAATTGGCAACACGCTTCAAATTGACGGACGCGACTTTAGCAGCAAGATAACTTTTTATGTTATCCTCAGCGGCATCAGGTGCCAATCTTCACAAGAAGATTGGCTTTCTAGGGGTACTGCGTCATCCCTATTAGGAACAGTAGAATTCACAGGAAGAGAATTTTGAGTTGGGGAGAAAATAGAGGGAGTGACTCTTTCTTGTGCAGCTTGTACGACTTGTTCAGCGTGCTGACCAGCGGTTACATACGAAGAGCTAGGAGGGGAGGCGGATTTATCATTTTTGTTAATATTTTTAGGAGACTACTCTCAATGGCATCACTACGACGACCATAGCTAATACTTGGAGTGCTTGCTGGTTTTTTCGTAGTATTTTTATTACGAGCTGAGTTTGTGATAGAGGAAACATTAATGCTCTTTGCAGGCAAGATTTGAACAATCGAAATCTTGACCGGATTCGCTAATGGCAGATCCACAAAGGACGAAGAGGCATCGTGGTGAGCAACATGGATCGACATATGAAATTTAGACGAAGAAGAGACAAATTACCGCACGCAACACTACAGACTGCAGGAAAAGGTAAATGCTCTATGTAGTAACACGCATCGAACATTGCTTTCATTGTTTCAAGCTTTCCTCACAAGCACTAGATTTCTACTTACATCAGGAAACACATATCATGCAATCACTTCCTACAATTGGAACATGAGCAACGTAATCATTTTGAAGGTTTTGGGTATGCATCTGCAGCACGACCGTACCTGCACACTTCGCATGACAATAACGCTGGCAAAGCCAATAAGTAATGAATCGTTCGGTATAGGGGCCAGTTTTCAGAAAGAAACAGACCAAACAGATTTTGTGAAGAAATGGAAAACAATAAAATTTGACAGCTATTTAAAATTATCCCTTAAATTAGAACGCATCACACTATTAAAAACACAGTTAAGAAAGAGAAAAACTGTAAACGCCGCAAACGAAGGCAGATGTTTGGAAACAACAATACGTAAAAAACATGAAAGACGCTTTTTGAGGAGAGCACCAAGTGCTGATCGCGAAAACCAAAATGAAATTAATAGAAAAAGCTCAATATGTTTCAATGAACGTAAACGCTTTTGTAATTTATTAGGGTTTAAAACCGCATAAAGCAATGAAATAAAAAAGGAATTAGAAAATTTTTATACATAAAGTAAAAAATACGAGCACAGCGTGCGCGCAGAGTTGCTAAACCGGGGATCATCTCTTAACACTTTCGTGGACGCAAAAAATTTCAAGGAGCTGCAAAAATAGACAGACAATCATTTTTGAAATTAGTTGTAATACCGAAAATCTAATTATACACATATTATAAGAGTAGTCAGAGGATCGTATTTTAACTGTTATATGAAAGAAATGTTATAGCATCCACGACAACATAGATCACATTTTTCAACTAGGATGACGTGAATGCTATAACATTCATTCATAGAATACATGAGAAAAAAAAGTTTATTAAAGTTTCATTACATTTTTTATTTAACAGTAGGTCTTTATTCGTCTGCATATAAAAAAATTGATAAATTAAATCCATAATTTCATGGTATGCATATGTGATAACAAAACTAAATACTTCTGTCCATCATTATGATTGAATGTATTTAGGATTCTATATCGGAATTGGAGCTATTGTGATCTTCAGGAGGTAAGTGCCATTGTCGGAAGCGCTCTCCAAGACAAAGTGGAGATTTATTTACACATTTCTGACATTGATATGATGTAAATTTTATTATTTTTTGCCAGTAACAATACTTGCACTGCAGGAAATATGTTTTACGTTTGTAATTTAAAGGTGCCGGAATTTTTTCCTGATAGTGTGCATCTTGAAAATGTCTTGGCAGAGTGTATCTGACGTGCGTTTGTGGTTTGTCATTACCAAGAAAAAAGTCATTAGCATTTGAATTGAATGGTATTTTTAATAGCATATTTATTAGATTGTCTCTAAATTCAAGGAATCCAGTATTTGAATCATTTATCTTCTTATAAATGTAAAAAGAATTCCATACAGAAATATCTAATAGATGGAATATAACCTTCTTATACCAACGGATAGATTTTTCAGGTGAGGAATAATACGCTATCATTTGATCACATCTGTCTATGCCAGACATATTTGCGTTATAATTAGCAATCTCTATTGGCTTTTTCTTCAAGATACCATGTTTATTATGGACGTCAATTAATTTGGGATGGTTTCCCGTTGTGATACAAAGCACATCTCGCTTGTCTTTCCATTTACTAATATAGACGTTGCCCTGTCTTCTCCATATATGTTCTCCCTTTTTCAATTTTTTTTGCGTTACGACTTTCGGGTTCATTTTGCGATTGGTACGTAAGGTTCCAGGACTCAAACCGTTAATCTCAAATGTCTAACTGAAGCAGATAATGAAGTGTCTAAGCATTAACAATGCACATTGTTGAAAGTAAGGGAAATTTTCAGAAAAAAATGTACAATGATACAGTCAGCTCCCTGTGAGAATTCTACGAAATGTAGATGCTATAGCATTCACGTTAAGCATTACACTTCTAATTTACTCAATGTGCCGGCTTGAGGAAATTTGTAAAAACACGGAGAAAAATAAAAAAAATAAGAAAGTACTTAATGAATCAATTGGTCATTACTTTGAACTAAATATTAATTACAAAAACTTAAGGTTACATGAAATTAAATGAATAAACATTGCCTTTAAAATTTGAATGCTATAGCATTCACGCCAATTTGCATCACTATGAAAATGAATGCTACAGCATTGACGTCCGCGAACGTGTTAATGTTATTCTTGTCCGTTTAAGGGACATTTTAAGAAAAACAAAAAGAAGAAAACAAGTTAGAAAAATTTGCAATAGTTAGCAGAGCCAACTCCCCTCGCTCGGTATAGATTCCCCACATTGACCTTTCTCTATATATTTCCTGAGGTTGTAGAAAATAATGTATAACACATTTTACTTATTTTACATTCTCCTTTAAACTTATTCTTGTTCTATCTCAATAAGATAGAGAACATGTTATGTATAACAACTAACGGTCCTTAATATTTAGTTTAACCCTTTATTCTAAATTAACATTAAAATAATAAGTTAGTATTGAACAAATAGCGAACCGTTAAAGCCGACGAAAAGAGTCAAAAGTGTTAAGCAAAGAAAACTTCGAAATTTTTTACATGGCGCCGAAACATGGGACAGTCGGTAATTACTTAAGCGAGCGGAAAAATTAAAAAAAACAAGCGACAATACTAATTAACCGAGCGAAAAAAGAACAACGACAAAATAAACAGCGAGTGAAAATATTACAAATTTCAAAAAAAAAGAAATGGATGCGGTATTTCGTGCTACGTATACTAATGAAAGACAATTTCGTATTATTTAAAAACATTCGAAGGAGTAGGGTACTTTGAAGTGAGCGATCCACTCAGTGTGGGGTCAGAAATTTCTACATTTTTTCAAAGGTTATGCAATGCGCCTAGAAGATATTCTACGCATGCATGTTAAACAAGTCAACGAAACAACATCAACAATAACTAGCGGGGATAGAGATCGAAATGTAAAAACAGTACACGAAGAATTTAACTGTAAGTAAAGTAAAGTTTAAACCATTTCAACTGAAAATTTTGATGGTAACTTTGAATGTTGGTTATCCTTTTGGGAATTATTAAAGCGAGTGGTTCGCGGGAATAAACAAAAAACTTAAGAAAACATAATTTTCTAATCGAATCACTGATTGGAAGGGCAGCAGTTACTATTTCAGGATTTACGTCTACGGAGAAGTGTTACAATGAAGCCATCGAACTGTTGTTGGATGGATATAGCAATACGGAGAATATTTTCGAAAAATTTTTACAACAACACAAGTATATTCCAACAATGATACTCACCAGGAATTTGTCCTCATTTTAGATTTCGATTAATCGGATAATCTTAACCATTAATTCATTTAATCAATTCTATTAAAATGTATACCAACGACAATGCGAATAGAATTCCATAGGAAATTAAATAGAGATAATGTAAGTACAATATTAAAGCGTTAATACCGCAACCGAACAGTAAAAAGGTAGGCGTCAAGAGAGTTTTCTTACTTAACTTCATTAAAACAGAATTAGAAGCATTAGAAATCGCACAACTATCAGAGAGCGACAAACAATTCTCAAGCAAAAGAGAGGTAACAGTAGTAAATTGTACAGCATCTACTCTACATGTAAGTAACAGTATAAGTCAATAATGTCTACTCTGCATAAAAAAAAACAATCACTCAACAACGGCTTGTAGAAGCAAACATAGCATTGAACACAAGAAATGTCTATTAAAGAAAAAGAGAAGATGCACCCACAAAAATCATAATTCCAAATTTTGTAAAAGAACAAATAAAAATGTGAAGAATGTGGCGGCAGATATGTAACATCAATGTACGAAGACGCGCAAAAGCAAAAAACGCGTGGTGAGCAGAGAAAATCTCGATTGAAAGCCGTAACGAAGCTCCCAGCGCAGCAGCCACAATTTTGAATTATCAAAGAATATTTTTAGAAACACAATAAGCAGCGTTAACAACAGCGATAAAGTGTTTTCAAGAGTAATAATGGACAACTGTAGTCAGCGAACGTATATAACAGAAAAATTAAAAAGAGATTCAAATATAAAATCAAATTGCATAGAAAACTTAAATATTGTGGCATTCGGAAGTAATGAAAGTAAAGCGAATGAATATGAAATAATAAAAGTAGTTTTACGAAGTGAATATAAAAAGAGAATGATAACAATAGACACAATAGTAGTTGAATCGATCTGTGATGATAATCTTCCCAACGACAATAAACAACTTGTCTAGTCACATAAAAACAGAATTAGCAGACAGTTCAATTGTTACTAAGCAGCGAATGCAGCGAGCGTATTTTTACACAAACGAAACCATAAAAATTGATGATAAATTTGTGAGGTAAAAACATTTTTTGGTTGGACTATTCAAGGCTGTTGTGAAAATAATAATATGCAATATGTGTTAAACGGCATAGAAAATTGTAATAATCAGGAAAAGTTTGAATTATCAAATCACTGGAACTTAGAATCAATTGGTATAAACCCAGAAGATAAGCACTACAGTGACTTATATGAGAAAACCGTGAATCAAATAAAATTTGTGAAGCGTTGTTGTGTTCTGAAATTGGGCGAATATTTAAACAACAATATAAGTATCGGGGAAAAAAGGTTATATAATTTAACAAATCAATTAATAAAAAACGATAAGAAACTTTTCGAAAGGGCTATTTTGCAAATTTCAATACCGAAAGAAGATCGCGACTCGAATCGGTTTTTATGATATGAAGGTACAACTCGACCTAATCAAACACTTTCTGAAATAGTGGAATTTCTCCTTATTCGAACTAAAATCCTGTTAAGTGTGAATGTACATGAGAAGAAAAATAACGAAATTGAAAATCTTGCTGCGAGTGAATTACAAGACGGAGAAATTTACTTAAGGTTTTGTGTTCGCTTTTGAAATCGTTACACTCTTTGTTCCCCTTGTCAGAAAAGTAATGCCCAAGGAAGGCTGATAAGTGTGTGGCGTATAGTAATGTCAAACAGTAAAATTCCTTGGAAATTATGCATACTCGACTTTTCAATCCACTGGATCTGTAGATGATTGGCAAGTTTATTGCCGTTATCATAATAAGGCCACTAAAACTATTCGTAAGCAAAGATCAACTTGTTTGTGGGTATGGACCTTTCTACTATGTTGAGCATGTTAAGAAGATTGGTTTACATCAAGAGAAATGACTCTGACTTTAGATTCGGAGCGGAGGAGATGAATGATCATTTTGCAGGTGTATCGATTTGTGCCTTGCCAGTTCATAGCGAATTTTGGACTAATCTGAATTTTCATGGATTTTTCTCATTCTCTTGTGCATCATGTCAGGCGCTGAGTGTGGTACTGCACAAAATTACATTTAAATCACTAGGTGATGATGGAATTCCTATTCTCTTCACTAATTTCCGCATATTGCTAAATTGGTAATGTTCCATGTTAATTCTACATTGGTTCAGTCGGTTTTTCCCTTGAATTGGAAGAAAGCCTATATCAGCCTATATCTAAAGTTAAAACTCTCCATTCTATGGATGATTTGAGACCTATTTTAATTCTTCTGACTATTTCCAAAATTGTAGAACATATTCTTAAGGGCTTGGTGCTGTGCTGAGACTTATTTCACTGTCTCAGTTAATAAACCTAACTTGTTATACTATTACGAGTAATGTGAATGGCTCTCACATAATGTCGCTGGTAGCTTTGGGTCTATCGAAGGTATTCAAAAACGTGAATCACTGGGGAAGCTTCGTAGTAGCTTGCTGGGCGGTTTGGATTTTCTAAATCGGCGTGTGAGCTGGTGTACTAGTACTTAACTGGGAGATCTCAATTTATCGCCAGCAATAGTGCTTATTCGACTGCCTGTCGGGTATATGACCGTGTACCCCGTATATGTATTGTGGCATTTGCTTTTCATGTTGTATGTGAATGGCTTGCCTGGTCTTATGCGTATTAATTTTTGTGAGCCTTATCTATTCTCGGATGATATATGATATATGGATATATAATATGGAGAGTGGCGATTGGAAAGTGTTGCAGGAAATTATCAATGAGAGTTTATGACAACTTTTGGAGAGGTCTATGGATAATTCCTTACTGATTAATCCGACTGAAGCTCTATGCTTTTTGGAAATGCGAATCGGTTCACTTCAAGACCCTTCTTGGTATATCCTATATTGAAATTGTTGACCTATATATATGCTTAGGTATATAAATTGATAATAACCTCACCTTTGAGAAACATATTGAATTCACCCATGAAAAAGTTGTAGGTACGTTACGATCTATTTATTCCAATAGTACCTATTTACCGCAGTGGATTAAAGTCCGAATTGCTCACGCTCTATTGATGCCCCTGGTACTACTGCTGGTAAGTTTTTGAGGGTTAGTCGAATTGTAAATTCTATGGTACGCTGTGTATGGTTTATGTGGCAGGGATCATTTGCCTGAGTACGATAAGTAGTGTTGGGATTTTGGCGTAGTCCTGTGCATTTTTATCCAGTAGTCAAATGCGACCTGCCTTTTAATCTATGTGTGTAAATAAATAAATAAATAAATCATAAACAAATAAGTAAATAAATAAATAAATAGAAGAGATAAGAAGGAATGCTGCCACAATGCGACTTAGTGCTTAATAATTTTCACCTTATTGTTGAAATTATTTTCCATGGCTAGGGAGCCAACTTGCTTACGGCGAGCTGTATGAGGCACTCTACTAATTTTAAATTGTAAAGTGTCGGCGGTAAATCGTAATTTTTTTTTTTAGTTTATATTATTGGACAAATTGATTTATTGATTAATGCAAGAGATATGCACTTTATATACCATCTTTGTGCTTATTGAATTTTTAGTACCTTATGATGAAATTTAGAATATTACTATTTGTATATACCTAGTGTTAAGCTTAAACTTTAACGATCCAGTGCGAATTGGACTATGTGTTAGATGTAGGTACTTCAATACAATAAATAGGTCCTTGAGGGGCTTTGTATTGTTTTGTGAATACATATAAATAAATAAATAAATAAATGTGGCGGCAAACCAAAATATTACATGGAAATATATTCCAGAACGAGCAGCATGGTGGGGCGCCTTGTGAGAAGCGTAAAAAATTGTATAAAAGTGGCTGTTGGAAAATTTAAGCTGGTTTTAGACGACATTATAACGCTATTAGCGGAACTCGAAAGTATGTATGCCCGACTAATTACATATGTTACCAGCGCTCACAATGATTTGGAAGCTTTAACCACGTCTCATGTTTTTAACTAATTGTAAATATATCTTATCCTCCATAGAGATGAAAAGCGATCTGTCAGCAATACCGCAATCGTGGTCTTTACGACAATCCTTGATTAAAAATTAGTTGAAGCGTTGCCGGAACGAATATTTATGTCAGCTAAGATCCACACATTGTAACAAAAACGGCTCATCTAAAAGCGTTAAAGTTGGGTACGTCGTTCTCCTTCATGAAGGCAACAAGCCAAGATTGTGGCGTTTAGGAGTGGGCAACACCAAGGCAGAGATGGACTGATAAGAGTTTGTGACGTCCGATTACAAAATCGAAAAGTGTTAAAGGGATCTGTACAACTCCTCTATCCCTTAGAGATATCAGAGACCGGGACGGAGGACGTAGAAAATAATGTGTAAATGTGTTTATATTCTTTTTCTATCTCAACCAGGGAGAGAATATTCACTAAAAACGGCATTTTCGCAAAATAGAGCAATTCGTATGAAACGTAATTAAAAAAAGAAAAAGCGAAAATATTAGGAAGCTGTATTATTGTAGGAATTAAGGTAAGAACAAAGGCGAAAAGGAATGGAAAAGAAAATTAAAAAATAGTACTTGAAAGTTTTATAATTAAAATCGGAAAATTTTCACGTATTTTATTGCAATGAATGAATACATTCTTCAACGAACGTTAGTAACTTTATATTGGTGTATATTCACTCTTCTCTTTTTTTTTTAAATTTTTTTAAAGACTTTTTTTACTGACATATTGCGAACGAAACATTTCCTTTTTTCAATTGATTTTTTCTTCATTTTTCCAAGAACGCTTTGTCTTTCGTTCGTTCGAAGTAGGCAGAGGGGATATACCGACAATAATAGCGGTTTGAGTGTTCTTGGAAACACTTTTCATGTATTTAGAGCAAAATTAACTAAAGAGAGCTACAAAGTATATCGACTCATATTAAGATTATATTTTGCGTATTGTCACTATATTTATTAGAAGTTCAATTATTTTTACACCCTACACCACTTGTGGTACGTAGGATATTAAGCTTGTGCTAACGCAGAGAAGAACTTAAGATAGGCCCCCCTTTTATCATACCGATCAATTCAGAATCATTTTCTCCTTGTCGGTCCGTCTGATGTCGGTGCTTGTATTTTTGCGTTCAACCCGCAGGTTGGGATATTTGAGAGTTTTTCGACAAGTCCCTATACAGCGGTTTTTTAAAATGATAAAAAACTGCATTTTCCGAAATTTCTCTCATTGAGTAATAGTATTTCGACATTCCTAATCAGCATGAAAAATTTTTTTCGGCGGAGGCAATTTTCTGAATCAGCACAAGAACAAGTAATCCTACGAAATCTGAATCTTTTATATGGTAAGAAGATCTCATTTTCAACGTAGCATGGTGAAAATTGATTCATAATAATAAATTGACAAAGAAATCAATGTCAACGAATTTAGGTTTGGACCCACTTCTCGTAAATTTTCTCATGAATAGTAAGCCCTTCAGAAAAAGGTCTGATTTGTAATATTTCATGAGGTAACAATATACAACATAATAGCAATTTAACAAAAAAATGAACGATACGCATTTTGGATTACAGAGGTTTATTTTTAAGACTCTAACATACACAGTAGTTACACCGAAGCCGAAGTGGTACGAGCACAAATTTTTTCACAATAATGTTAGAAGGTAAAGTATGCAAAAGTTTTGAAAAATTGTTCAAGGTCAACTAAGACTTGAATAAAGTTTGCAGAATTTTGGAAATAGGTATTGGAAGAACATTAGTTTTCTTATACTACGCCTTGCATAAGATGCTATAATTAAAGAAAACGAAATTAAATTAAATGCTTGCACATAATTAAAAATTTTTTGAAACGTCCGAAAAAACCCGATTTAGAAGAAAAAACTTTTTGAAATTTTGAGGTGATTATGTCGTCTCTCTTCTGCATGCCTAAGGGTCGGCAGGAAATGTGTTTAGATTGTGTGGTCATTTGTTGCTCCTGGATTCGCCCAACTATTTGCTTGTTCGCCTGTCCAACATTAAAAGAGGATTTTTATAAGTTTTCCTTGTAGCAGATTAGAGATGAAACTGTCGCTCTTTAAATTCAATTGTCTGTTTATAAGGAAAAATTCCCAAAAGCCCTCTTCTTCTGCTTAAAGCTCATTTATTCGTAATCTTGACACTTTCTGTGGGAATTACAGATATTTGAAATCCGCTTGCTGAGGTAAATGGTGCAACTCTACCGGAAACCAACATCTCGTTGTCGTCAGTAACACACACAGTGTAGGAATTAAAAAATTTCTTTTTCAGATAAAATAAAAATACATTTGCATTTTTAATCTGATTTTTTCGTTATTTATTTTGAAATTAATCGTAACAAAAATTTTAATTGCTACAACACTATTTACCAGTGTGTCAATCCAAATGATATTTAACTTATCTTCCTGCACGTTCAGCTCGCTGTCCTATACCCCTACAGCTTGTAAGGCGAATAGAATAAATTTTAGGCGAATCTTGAGTGCTCTTCTTACTTAACCAGCAGTACATATTAGGCGCTGTACCGGTGCACAGTCGCAGGAATAATGATGTTTGGACCTTACCTCGATAACTGCGATAAAATTACTTGTTTATTGAACAATTGCAGGGAAGCTAGAAAAACATTACATAAACGTTGAACTCATCTAGCTTGTGCCTTAATCATAACACAATTTTTTTTAAGAGGATTCGCTATTTTCCGAGTTCGGTTACTTTATGTGTAAAATTAACTATGTTTGAAGTCAAACTCCAGTTTTCTAAACCTAAATTGTTATGACTATAAGAGTATCAAAAAAGGATGGACGCGTCGATGTAAATATACTACAAAAATTAAACGAGACGCAAGATTTAGCATAAGTTAAGCCTTTGTAGAAAAGTATACGAAAAAACATTATACTGCAACACTTTGATACATCAAAAGTTTCCTCTGAAATACAAGCTCTAAATCATGTACTTGTTGTTCAACATTCCTTCTTTTTTACTTTTTTTGTTCCACTGGTCTTGCTCTACCTAAAGATTTCAAACACAAATTTAACGTTTTTTTGCTTGCAATGGTCTGCCAAAAAATTTAAAAAAAGGAAGAAGAGGAGAAAAGACCAAATCGCTTATGTACAAACTTCGCACTGTGCGAATTAAATGCAAGAGGAAAGTAAATGACACTTTTTGGCAATCTGTGTCAGTGGCGGAGTGGGGGGGTGGATGAGGACGATATCTGCATATCTACAAGCGCAAAATAATCTCCTGAAAAAATGAGAAAGAAGTCTACTTTTTGCAGTAAAACAAAACCCCTTTTTTGGGGTATATATATATATATATATATGTATGTATATATATGGTATATATATATATATATGTATGTATATATATATATGGTATATATATATATATATATATGTATATATATATATGTATATAATATCCATATATATATTGAATGTTAACGCTTGAATTTGGGTGGCTGTGCAAGTGTATGCGTCTAGTACTTATGTTAGGAAATTATTCTCGATTCTTTCTGCTATCAATGCTGCTAACCTGCAATGCAGGTGCTGTTAGCAAAGCGCAGGCCAGTGCCCTAAAGGTTCTATGAGTTAGAAGGTGGCGGCAGGGGTGGTTGTAAATTGTATCCTTTGCATGGACATAAATTGTTGTCAGCTACCGTTTTGTAGCTAGCCCGCTTGCTTGTTTTTGTGTGCTGCCAACGACTCTCGCTTCATTTTTACAACACTCTCGATAAAAAGTGACGACGAGGAAAGCAACGGCAACGAGAACATTTTCGTCGAATTCTAAATGCTTTTGTGTCCACTAGCCAGCGTTAAATGAATGTTTCACTTGAAATTTTTTTAAGTGGGTATGTGGAAGCTTTTTTACCTTTAATATATACGTTTTTTTTTCACATTTTTGATTTTTGTCATTGCATACCAACGATACGATTTTTGTTTATTTTTTTTCTTTTTTTTATATATTTTCAGTTTTCGCAAAGGTTTTAGCGTGTATAGTTTGTGGATGTATGCATAATGTTCGTTACCTTTTAGATATCCTTACCAATGGGCAACAACAACAAATATTTCGGTTACACTTTGTGTTAAAAAAGTCGGTTGCAATTCAGTTCCAACTCAGTAATTGAATTTTTAATCTCGTTTATAGTCAAGTGATCTCTGGCATTCCTATAGACAACTGCGCATATTTTATGAGTACTTTTCTCATTGTATGGATGTGCATATCTACACGTGCTTAGAGGGTTTTCATAGAATTTTAACACCCTCAGAAACAAAAAGAGTAGTTGCGTTGGGGCATCCTTGTTTGATATTATTTTCAATAGGTTCCCTTTCCATCATCGGCCTACAGTGCAGACGGCTATAGTTACGCTGAGTGCCGTAGGTATTTATGTAATAATAAAACCATGTGTATGTGTTTGAATTACATTTTTGGTCTAATGACCACATTACTGAGACTATTTAAAGCAAATTGTCTAAATGAAAAGATATGAAAATTTCAAGGTTTTCAATTGTGGAAAAAAAAACTGGAACGTCTTAGTGAATCATTCACATTCCTTCACTTACTATAACAGGATTTTGGGTAATTATTTCTAATTTGCTATAGCACACTTTTAGGTAATTGGTTATTGTGAGTTAGGTAAAGACTATTACGGGGATGGCACTATTAACAAAATAGAACCATATTTTAAGGATATATCCTAGAATTTACGTTTAAGCTTGAATTACAAAAATGGGAAAAACTCGCGTCACGAATCAAAATTCGCATTCGTGGTTTGCCTTAGAAAAAGTGAGAACTCTTTTACGTTTGAAATATTTAAGACGAAAATCAAAAAATAAATTTAATTATAAATATTTTAGACAGTGCAGCATTTTCAACCATGGAAGGAGAAGAGAGAAACAAGAAATTATTATCATTAACTTAATTTTTATGCACGATTTTTGTGTCTATGCACGAGCGAGGTGCCGTGAATTGCAGATGTACGCTATGTATCTTTACAGGGACAACTAATGTGTTTTCCTATACATTGTTGATATTTGTTGTACACGCTGCTGCTATTCAAATAAATAAAAAACACTTGGAATATTTTAGCTAGAGTGCTTCATATATGAACGCAAATGCGCATACAGTTCAAAACTACCTTTACAAAATGTAACCCAAACTGCATGGCCATGTCGCTCCTAAATGCTGTAGAAAAAAAACTATGCAAAATCGCTTTTGTGCCATCATTAATGTTATTTAGTGACTTCTGTAGAAGATTTCATATAAATACAAAAACTATAAATCAGTTTTAAAAGCAACAGGAGATTAAGCTAATTTCTCTAAACATCCAAGTATAATAAAAAAATTCTATTACAGAAAGCCATGATATTAGAATAGATTAGAAAATAGATAAGAACAAAAACGAAAGTTGCATGCATTTCGAAAGGAATCTGCTATAAGCACATATACTTCATAATTAAATCAGACTCAAGCATTTGATCCTAATTTATGTGATTTTGGGAATAGAAGGAATAACCGATAGACGAACCAAAAAATGAAACTTAATCATTGTCTTCTTTAGCATATATGTATTTTTGTGATCTTTGTTCGAACGTTGTGATGGTTCTACCACATAGCTTTAGGTAATTGGCATTAAATTTAATGAAGCTTGTTGTAAGGACGAATATTATAATGAAGATTTAGCTTGCCTTAGAATATATTTTCAATTTACTATCATTTATAAAGCTGTTATGATATTATTACAATAACTAAGCGCACGTTACGCATAACAAATGTCTTAAGAAAAATTAATTGTTAATTTAAACTATAAAAAAGGAAAACTTCAACTGAAATTCTGCAGCTCTTCTGCAGCTTCTGCAGCTTCCATTTTTCAATGAGTTATACCTAAATTATAACTTTTGTTAAGAATAACTTAATTACGTAGAATACAAAATATATTATCATTATTGAATTTTATTAGATTAGGTCATCTGTTTGTTTCCAACCAACGCAATCTTTCTACAAGAACAACAAAACATTGTTCACTTGCTCGAATCATAATGATATTAGCAGCAATTTTACTTAAGTTGTTTACCAACTCTTTCTGCATTGATTACAAGTGTATAAAAAAACTACTGATTCTTGTTCATTTTGTCAATTTTGAAATTTCCTTTGGCTATTTTATCCCCTTCGCAGATTATATTTGATTTATTAAACTTTCGTAACGAATGAAAACTTAGCTCAGAGATCTCTTAAACTACATACGTTCTTCATCAGAGTGGATAGTAGGATCGATGTACTCATATGGGCGTGGTTGCCCGCGGAATAATCTTAAGACCTAAATCTTTGTGCATAAGATCAAAGTCAAGTGTACAATTTTTCCATATTCTGTAATTTATGTGAACCATACTCAGTTACAAACAAATTTTCCATTAAAAACGACAGCTTCTAACATCTCCTTTGACTTCACATCATGGAATGACAGGAACAGTAACTAAATCATTTAAGTCGGCTTGAAGGAGACTGAAATTTGGTTTTGAGTTAAAGTGAGAGCATAGTTTGACGTCATCAACAGATTTAAAAGTTGATGGAGTAACGTTAATGTATAGAATAAACCGAATGCACCGAATACTCCCTACTTGACTTTCATGACAAACTCCTAAAGTGATGTGGATTTCACCAGATTGAAATTATTTTTAAAGTTGCTTCGTAGTAGGAGGTCTTAGTACGGTGGGAAATTTGAGCGATCTAATTTTCAAAGTAATAATTAAACCTAATTCTATCAAAGGCCATGTTGAAATATTGTAAAACGTAAGTAATATTTACTTGCATATAGAGAAGGAGTTAAAATTATGGCAAATGAATTAAAGGAGGTATGTGGGGGATGACCTGTTCTTTCAAAATGCGTGCTGGCAACAATCAGCTTGAAGGCGTACCTAATTCGGGACGCTAAAATACGCCCAAGTAATTGAATAGCAGACCAAGTTTTACAGCGCGTCTATCGTTTCCTGCAAGATATTGTTAGGAAAATCCCAAAACCTGTTAATGCTAACTAATTGATTTTTCCCAAGTACTAAATTCCCTAGTGCATATTCGCGCCGCGTCACGCAGCTGCCGACTGACGAAAAAGATTAGCGGAAAAACATACAAGGGAAAACCCTGGTACACATTCACGGCGCGTCATACAGCTGCCGGCCGAGGAAAACGATTAGCAGAAAAGCAGGTTAATGGATTAAAATTTAAGTCATGAAGTTAGGTAATAGTAACATGCTTGTAAAAATATATATAAGTAGACTATTTGTGGAAGGCAGAGTTAGTCGTGCGAGAACATTTGAGTCGGACAAGAATACTAAAATTGGAAAGTCGATAGTATTGCCAAAGTAAAATGTGAATAATCGTAGCCTTAAAGAATAGATTGCAAATAAAGAAACTTGGAGTTAAAAGAATTCTGAAGGGCATTTCTCTTGAAAACAATACCCACGATCTAGTGATACGGATAGTATCGAGATTAGCGGAAAATTGTAACGATATCTATTGCTGGTTTTATCAAGTGGGAGGGCAAGTTCCAACAAGTAGGCAGTCTACCTATTTCGAGGAGGTAATTGAAAAAGAACGCAATAGATTTTAAGCCTTTGCAACGCTTCATTGTCAAAAATAATTATTCTCGGGAAATATCCACAATAATTTGTTTGATGTATATAAGTGTGAAAAGATTGAAAGACAAGGGAGCTGAAGTTAAATTGAAAGAATTTAAGAGAAAGTTTGACATTATAAGACCCTTGGAGCTCTAAAAGACATAAACGAGGAAAATGCTGTATCTTCTCCTTAACAAATTAACAAGTTCACAAAATCGCTTTGAGAACCTTAAAGGAGTGGATTTCATCTTAAACAAGTGCCTGCAATAGCAGTTGTGGCTGAATTGGGAGAATTTGATTCTGGCAACAGGCTACCTACCATAGCCCTGAGCGGAACCGCTTACTCTAACTTCTTCATTAATTTCCTCATAAGTATTTTGCGTTCTTGGTCAGATCAGGCTGGATGTAAACCTATGATGGGTTGGGAGAAAGTTAAAGATGAAGAAGTGCCAAATTAAGGAATTTTTAAAATGATGATGTAAGAACACCTGTGTCCATAAGAGGCATTGATGTGTGCTTGCAGATCTTTAATTAAGGCGAAATCAGTTTTATTAGAAGCAAGTCTTGGGTGATTAACACTAAGATTGCATGAATTATTGAATTGCATGGACGTTTTTAGATCTATCCGATGATACGATGGGAATTTAGCGTCACCGTTAAAGCAGCAAAGAAGGTTGAGTAAACTAGCATCATCAAGCATGGATTTCTCCTAGCGCTTCCTATCCTTAGGATGAACTCCTTGAGCATCTGCCCAAAGTGCGTTATCTAGCAAGGTGGTAAGGCTTTGAACATGCAATAGCATATTGAACGACGGTGGACTCGTCTCCTGAATTGTTTACAATTTGAAAATCGATAGATACGAGTAGAGATGTTCTCTATAACAGCAACCTTAACAAGCTTTGAAAGAAAAACCGATTTTCTCGAGGACACATCACATCCGCCAAAAATGGCGGAGAGTGGGCCATATTATTACTTGATAACGGATCAATCAAGTTGTTTTTGTGCAGCCGCACAGGACTCCCTGAATTGTTCACTACGTGCTGGCAAAGAATTACGGATCTGAAGGAGGGATGAGCTTGGCGCCGGAAGCTGGAGTGGCAACGAAAGCGCACTTATTGACCACGGAATAGTTGCATTAATTCCGCCTCCTTTACAACCGCCGTCGCGGTAAGTTTTAGGGCTGCTGCTGTTTTTAATCTTGAACTTGTGAAATATGCCATGTTGCTGTTTAAAGCTGTTAATTTTTTCGGCATACCCTGCCAGAGTAAGCAAGACACAACTATAAACTTCCCGGGCGGTACATTTCACTCATGGTCAGTGGTAAGCCTGCAACGAGACGCCTAATGCATCAATGATTATGGGAGACAGATTTAGGCACACAATTAGCGTGAAGACAATTCATGCCGGGAAGAAAAATTGTAGGCTACTAATAATAAAAAATGGCAATATCCTTATGATAATAATTTTCAAAAGTTACTGATTAATTACATGTTGATAAAACTATGATTATTATTGCCTTCGGTATTGTGTATTTGTTGCAATAAGTTGTTGGAATTGTTTGTTGGAATTGCTGCTATGACTTGCGTAGAATACTTAGTCGTTGTTATATTTTGTGTTGATGCGGCTATAATTATTGCGGTTGGTAGGGTTTTGACTATTTGTTTGTTAAGGTTGTTATCAATGTTGCTATTGTGTTCAAATCCATTGTTTTTGACGTTGTTGGCATTATTGCTAGGATTTCTTCTGCGCCGATATGTGTGTGCTTCTTTTTATTATCAGTGAAGAGCTCGTTGTTAAACAACCGATGTGTTTTTAGAGTTATTGTTGTTGTTTAACTTTACGGTAAGTATTCGCGCGCTAGCGGCTCACGTGTGCACTATTGTTATTGCTATTTCGTCATGTTCGCTTTCAAAAATGTCAGTTTCATAACTAAAATGTTTAATTCCAAAATAATATTAGATTTGTTTTATCAATTAAAGATGAGAGTTTTATCGAGCTCATCGCCAGTTACCCAATGGATTTACAAAAATTTTTTTAAAAAATGTAATGGAGTTGCGAGCAAAGTTGTCAAGACAAGTTTTTATGGAGAGAAGCTATAAGTTGATTCAAATGTCGGGTGTTGGGTGATTTTTAGTTAAGTTGCTAATGTTAAGAACGCTGTGTGAACCCGTCAAAGAAGTTATTTTATGGATAAATCTCTTTTATCTTTGTAAAACTCTCGTCCTGCTTGAAAGTATACATAATAACCACAAAGCCCACATTATATCGATGTTCATTCAAATCGAGAGCTTTCGACACACTTTCGTCGTCCTTGAACTTCTGATACTTTGGCTGTATGCGGTTGACGCTAACCAAGCAAAATTTGTGGGTTTCTGCCCACACATGTGAGTTACAATCTATCTTTGTCCAAATATAGAGAGAGGTCAAATTAGCAACTTTGGTGCAATTGAAGTAAAATTTGTTCACTGCGATTTGTATAAATTTGTATAAAATAAAATATGGAAATATATTAATAAAAATTAACGTAAAGAAGAAACTTTATTATAATGAAGCGTTCGCGAAGGAATATGAATTAGTAAAGGTACAAACGAAATAAAATTATTTCTTGACAGAGATAAAAATTGTTGTGCTCAACAACAATAACGATAACAGTAAAAAGTGCAGACAATGGACCGCTTCATGTGTTTATTATCCGAAATTATTTCATATAAAACAAAGTTCTTTTACAACAAATAAACAAATTTTCTGCATAAGTTATGCATTCGGACAAACTTCTTGCATTTTGAGAAAAATCGCATTAAATTAACACCGGAAAATTGAATTATATGAGTTGAAATTGCTTTTTTGATGAAAACTATATTAATAAATATAATGAACATATTACTTAACGTCGTAGTATTTAGTAGTTTCACAGAGTGCGTGCGTTTATCGTCTCAAATTTTTTGCCGGTAACATTAGTTATGGTGCCTACGGACGGTCGTTGCTTGGTGTGTGCTAACTATGTAACTGTTGGCCGTAATTGCATAAAGTGTCATCTTTACGAGCGGACACTTCATATTGGATGTGATGGTCTTTCGGAGGAGTAGTTCGCTTTCTACCCTAAAAAGAGAATTTACACATGTCTAGATGCGTGAAGGCGTTCGATGGAGGTGGTATTTTCTTACAAACTAAAAATGATTTCGCGCAGATGGAAGTTAAGTTTATTTCAAGTTTGGAAAACACTGATGAATCCAGAGAAAACAATACGTGATTTAGCGTTGGAACAGCATAATCGTAGTCTTTAGAAAATTAGAGAATCTCGAGCCGAGTTTTTGCAACACAACCAGCAAGTTCATTTTTCAGCGGCTACGAGCCCTCTGGTGATATTAAAAAATCAAATCTCTTTGCTGAATAATTCCGACGACATTTACCAATTCCTGATTCCAATTTAATTGTTAACTATCCATATCTGACAACTAATTCGGTTTCGATTCCTAACTTGATTATTCCAGAAAATGATGTTTTACATGGTTTGAGGTCCCTAAAATATACTTGTGAGCCTGGTCTTGATGGCATTCTATCGTGTATACTCAAATCATGCTCTGGCGAGTATGTGGTATTATTTCAAAGATTTTTATTAGCCTTTGATATGAGGCGTTTTCTTTCTGTGTTGGAAGAGTAGTTTTCTTCTCTCGCTTTACAAATGTGGAAATAGACATCATGGTGAGATCTACAGAGGCATCGGCAAGCTCAGTGTCTTATCTAAATTGTTTGAGTGAATTGTCACTCAGAATTTTGCTTTTGCTATCAACTCTTATATTTCTTCATTGCAGCATGGCTTTCGAAAAAGGAGATCCACTGTTACGAATCTCTTAGGGTTTACTTGCCCTGTTTTCAAGGCTTTTTCTAGTGGCTCTCGCCCGGATGTCGTATGTACTGATTTTAGTAAAGTCTTGACTCAGATAACCATAACTTATTGATTTCCTAACTTCAGGCCGTTGGCTTCCCTTTGTACTTAGTGAAATGGATAAGTTCTTATCTGCGTCACAGATCATTCAGGGTTCCGTTTAACTTCACCAGCTCGGATGTATTTCCCGCGACGTCCAAACATTAGTGATCTTCCCTCGGTGATTAAATCCGGCCAGATCTTAATGTACGCTGATGATGTTAAATTGTTTTCTTCCTTCATCTTAGAATCGCAATTGTATCAGCTTCAAGTTAAGTTAAATTGTTTGGTTCATTAAATTTCATGAAATTAAATCTAAAACAATGCAAGAAACTTTTTTCTCAAGTCTCCCTGCCCCCGTCATTTGAAAACCGTACATATATTCATGGTATTTCCTTCTTAATTAAATTAATGGTACTATCGATTCGCCCAAATTACTTGGTGATATAAGCTTTAATGTCCCTAATCGCTTGTGTAAGTACTTTATCTTCATTAAGCTGAGTCAATGTATATATAACGATCAGCTGTTCAACCCGTTCACAGTTGTTTGCAGCAACCTAAACGATGTCTATGACTTAATCTCAATATCGGACTCTTTAAAGTCTACGCAAACAGCTATGCTTAACAGACGCGACTTGCCTATGTCGTATTTGAGCTAACTTGCAATCTTAACATCTAATTATCATTCGGAAATTAACTGTTATTGTTTACTGTTATCGAATGCCAAGATTTTGCATGCTTGCAATGGCTTAAGCACTTGCAATTTGGCTCTGTACCGATTGTGGGTATGCCTCCCTGCCAGTTGTGCACATGCTTTTACTGTTTTTTTCTTCTTCTTTATTTATGCATAAGTTATTAGCTTTTTTATAATTAAGATTTAATCCGCACATTAATTTTCTCTCGGGTGCTCTCTTACTTAGAAAGTTATATTCTTTGAATGACTATATGCCCATTCAAATCAAAAAGAGTGGCCAAAGCTATAATCTGTGCTCTAGAAGTTTATAGTTCCTTGAATAATCATATAAATAGATATGAATTCTCCATGAGGCGAAATGATCATATTTCAAGTTATGTTTTCTGTGTTGTTCCTTCGTTAATTTTACTAAAGTTAGACTTATCCTGAAACATGACAACATTATCCTAGGGCAGGCACCGCAGGAGATCTTTAATCTCTTTTCCTTTAGTATGTCAGTTTGCAATGACCATTTGTTGATTCCTCGAGCTAAGTGCTCTTCGTTCAAATCGTGTTAGGTAAAAGTTATAAGACCTTGTAATTCACTATCTAAGGAGTACGACAATTTAGATGATCTTATCTCAGTTACAAGTGTAAACTTTTAATTTTGATCCCTGCTACTGAGATTAGCTAGCTACTTAGTATTCGGACGAAAGAGTGGGTGTGGTAGTTCCTGGTGTTTCTTTTTTATTTTTTTTCTCTTTACCTTCAATTTTTTTTTCCTCTCCCATGTATTCTTTAAGCACACTTTGTATTATTGTGCTTGGAGTGTGTGCCACAAGATACCGCCATCGTGAATAAAAAAGGCTTTCTGTGACGCATAGAAGGTCGTCGATGAACACCAGGGAAAAAGAAGGAGAAAAACAAAAAAGTGGTATTTTTTTCAAGTAGATCGTTCGACTGCAACTCTTATTGAACGGCTATTTAGGAAACTCGATATAAGTAAAGTGAATTTGTCGTCGACATCGAATACAATCGGTTTGGGGACTAGACTATCATGCCTTATTCTCCCAAGAGCAAGCGCAAAGATTGTAGATATTTTACCATGGTTTCTACGACTTTGGGAGAACAGCTTGTGATTGGGCGATAGATAGCAGGATTAGTGAGGTTAACTTTCTTGGAATTGGTTAGACCTTGGCAATCTTGCAAGAATTTAAGAAAATGCCGTCTTGATAATATTTGCTGAGCAGCCACATGAGTGTGGCAGCACACTTCGTTAAGATTGTGGTTGCAATGAGAAGCAAGGACCTTTGTAGTGTCCGTCATTCGAAAGGATAAAGTAGACGTCTAGCATTTTCCTCTCTCGAACGAAGGCAGTGATTAATTTCAATGTGGTAGATGGGCTTTTCAAGCAAAGATTTCAGCCAACACATTAGCTTTATTACTCGATTCAGAGATTATTGAGCGGTGACAAAGATTGGTTTCCAATTCTTTCCATGAATAACCAGGAACTCTTCAGGCTTTTCGGTGCGGAAAGAACTTTGTGTAGCCGCTGATCGTGTAGAGCGTCTTCTCATCGCAGTGCATGGTTGCGTATATTTTTAAATTATACGCAGCATTAGAACATGGACCAAATTGAAGGCGAGGCATTACCTGCTAAGTTTGACCATTTTTATTCTTGTTATTCTTGAAAAACATGTGGGAGTAATTGACTGCAAATTTAAAGTATGGCTGGACCTAATAGAAGTCAGCAAAAATAGAAAGAAGTTAGTAATAATAAAATATATAGTTATATAGAAAGTAACCTTAAAACAATATAATTTTTATATTTCGGTCACTTAATCCTAGCAAGCACCAACTGAGATTCAGGTCTCCCAAGAGGTAAATATTATTAAACGGTATAGGCGCCGAACTTATTTAATTATTAAATTAATAATGCTTGATGAAAAAGGTGCAGCGACATTTGGGACGACTGCTGTTGATGGATAAGTGTCCCATCTTTTGGCATGGAAGGAAGATGTTGCTGATACTATACTGTTATTCTCAGTTAGTATTTATTTTACTCATTAAAATTATTTTACAGATAGATGTCGAGCGCGCCACATCAGAATCTTCTAACAACACACGAGAAACAAATAACACCATATCAGGAACATTTAACATTACAATTGCGCAGATGCTTCAGGTTCATTAGTTTTTGTTAATATAGTTATACAATAACAAGAGTTGTTAGGAAATCTAAAAAATTGCCTCAAAAGTGGGTCTTGGTTTTGGAACGAGTCGTTTCTGCCTCTCAAAAGTTTTAGAATTGTTTTAAGCTACAATCTAATTAAATTGATTAATAAGTAATAAACATATAATGATAAAATTCGACATGCGCCTACCTTTTCTTATTTTCCACAAAATTGCATAATAACATTGCAATAGTTTATCAATTTCGAAAGGTATTCTGTTCAAACTACTGCATCATAGTCTGCTATAATAAGGAAAATGCTCGGCGACGTGCTTAAGAGCGACACATGTAAGTGATTTTTTTAAGTGTCTAAATTTATCGTCAGAATACTCAAAACTTACAAAAACACGCAATAGCAGTTACAAATTTTCTTGTCGGTACCATGAGGTGATATGACGCCTCTGTGGTGTAGCTCAAAGTAAAGTAAAAAAATATATATAAGAATATAGTTTGAAAACATTACCGATAATTAGGTTAGATATTTACATATTTAATTTTATTGTAGTGCTGTTCATTTCATTTATTGTACATTACATCCCGTATCGAAACAGTGCAATGCAATAATAGTCGTTTCGTTTGTAGCCGTCTTCACAGACCTTTTCAAAGCAAATGTGCTAGCGAACAGAGTAAGATTTTTACAGAGATATCGGATACAAATCTGAAATTTGAAGAATAGACACAGACGTGCAGATAAATTAGAAAATGGAAGTGACACTTTTCAAAGCATCCCCATATCAGACGAAAACGATGTGAAAGTAAATATGCAAAGCAGTGTGCAAGTGTTCGTAGCAACTATCTGAATCTGAATATTTATAAGAATCTTGCAGAGACTAAATATACTTCACAAAAGCCCAACAAATTTTGCTGATATTTACACATTTAAGTGAAGTAGTGAGTGTCGGACGTTCAACTTAACCGTTCATATACATCTATTTAAACCTTAATCAAGAAGTTTTGCTCTTACTCGCTTCTTTTTCATTTTTTCATTTTGAAAGTCAAATACGAATAACTGTTGTTGAAATTTCATATGTCTTAGGCAGAATTAATCTGCAAGTTTTTAATTTAATATTTAAAGAATGTTTTCTCTCTTTTTAACTTTTCTTGTTGCTGTTAATATTTATTTTTTTGGGTGCTTGGGAGCTTTTCTTTGTGAAACTAGCTTTCAACATAGAGCATAAATTATAGAAAATGTGCAGGAAATGCAAATTTTGCACTAATGCTACAAAAATAAAATCATTTTTCATACACACACAACCAGTTAAGCATATATGTAAGGGGAACTAAGAGACTGCAAAGATGACGGCGACGTTGCATGTGGTAGATGAGATAATAGTGATGACGGCGACGAAGTCTACAACGGTTACAACAAAAGTGTTATCATGTATAGTTTTAAGAAAGATAAAAGTCACATATATATGTACGTATACACGTATTATACGTTTGTATAATAATGTTTTAATGTACTTTAAACGAAAGTTCAAGACTCCTTCTATTTGCTGAATGGCAAAGAGACAGACAATTTTGCAGCACATTATAGGATATCAGCACAGTATTTGTGCAAATGAATGAACGTCATTGTATTAGTATGAAACAGATTCGAATGGAAAACTCTATGGTAAAGTTCATCTATGGCAAATACTGCCAAAAATTGTTCATTGTTTTAATATTTAAACAAACTTGTATGCATGAGAATTGTATATGGATAATGCGAGTCTATGTGTGTGTGTATATATATGTTTATTCCTATATCTATGCATATGTGTTTACATACAGCTTTTCATTTCTAGGGAGAGGTTAGGTAAACTCCGTGTTTATTTTTTCTATTTGCTTTGGTGCATATATGTAATAAGGGCATTACGTATCAGGATAGTCCATAGCAGTCTGGCGACGTGATATTCATTAAAGTTTACGTTTTCTTCGGTAGAGCATCGGCTGGATTTGCATTAAAAACTTAACTTATATTTATAATGCATTTAAATGTTTATAAGTGTACGTATGTTTGCAAATGTGTATTCGTGTTTGTGCGTTTGTGTGAGAACATAGATAAATATGTGTATAAAACGTTTTTGGCATGCATTAAGTTCTCCGTTTTTGTAGAAACATTTTATGGATTTTGAAAGTGAGTGACTTTTGGCACTAATTAAAAGTAGCAAATAAATTTCCCTCCTTATCCTTCTCTCTCTCTCTCTCTCTCTCTCTCTCTCTCTCTCACTCTCTCACTCTCTCTGCATCCTCGTCGCTTCTTTTTTTCATTTGTTTCCCGTAACAGGCATAGGTTTTTCGAATGCTTCCAAAACGGCTTTATTTCCTTCACAAGTATATGCACATTTTTTTTTTTTAACACAAATAATCTATTATTCTACGCATCATTTGATTGTGGTACGTTAATGAGAGATTGAGCGGATGTTTAGACTTTATGTGTGTACAGTTCTTCGGTACTGCGTGTGAAAGTTTTCAAGCGTTGGTCTTCTTGTCGTTTGCGGTTTCACATGGTATCTGATGATTGAAAATTTTATAGATTAAAAGCTTTTTAATATATATGTTCTTTATAAACAGAAATTTCATTAGACATATTCTTTTGACCTAAATAAACGTTTGTATGAAAGGTCGCTTTCAACGTGACATATATAATTTAATATAAAATCATTGAATGCTGAAATGAAAGGTAAAAAAATTTTAAGAAATAAACGGAACGGATTTTATGTAAAATTCAGGGAACAAACTCCTAAAAGAATGTGTAAAGAAATTTAGCTTTATTGCTTGTTAATTACCCTACGATCTTTCGCGAACAGTTACATATATATTAGTTAGTATTTCAAAATAAATCAAAGTTTTGGGCGTTCATGTGCTAAAGCGTAATTCAATGGCTAGCGAAGGGGACATAAAATTATCAGGTTGATCAGAGCTAAAAGCCAAAAGATGCTTCGTTTTTCAATTTTGTCAAAATCGTGTATTTTAATGTTTACGTTAATACGCTCATTGTATCTAAAATGTACTATTTATTACAATATTGGGCCAACCGTACCGCGAGCTGCAAGCTCTACTGTGCTCGGTCTATTGTCTAAAAAATGTCTATGCTAACTATATGTACATCTTGTTAGAATACATTTACAAATAAATAATCCAATCGTTTATTCGAATATGCCCCCTTTTATTAGTGAAAATTTGTGGTTTTCTTTTTTGTTCATAAACTTTTTTAAGTGAATAACTGATTATGGCATTCAGTAGTAATTTTATTACACTATCACCGAAGGATGGACGTATATGAATTTTGTCAAAATTCTTCCGACAACCAGAAGGAAGCTGCGGAGACCTCTTGAAGTACATATATTCTTGATCAATGAATCTGCTGAATTTACATATTTTGTATACGAAAACTTTATACTGAAACCGATAAGTTCAGCTGATGTTTTTTTTTTTTATAAATTCATTAAGTAATGCGCGAGGAGCGGTATTAATCGAATTGCAAACAAAAATAAATTAAGTTGCACTCTGTAAAGCACAGCGAGTTCATTTTCTTCGAGAGAACAGTTAACGGCTACGTAAAGATTTTTGTCAATTAGGTCACGACTCTCCTATTTCGTTGATCCTTTAACCTGTTGCAATAACTAATTTAACATATCAATATAATTGCAGCACTTTAGCAATTCACACTTTCTTTCATATATTCTTTTTTTAAATACATTTTATACATTAATTATTGCCGCGATTTTTTTTTTAAATTATTTAATATTACTATTTTAAAATGTTAGCAGGGATTAGTTGTTACGTTCGATTGATGAGATTTTAAAAATAGTATCTACTCATTCTCTTCGTTGCTTTAGAAAACAAAGAGAGTTTTATAGATTTTGCATATGACTGTTTGAGAAATGATAATAAGTTATAAAAGGTGTTTATTTATCCCTTTCATACTTTTTGTTTCTCTAAACAGTAGACCAGCGTTTTTACTTTTAACTTCAATTAGCGTTATGATAGACCAAAAGATTTTTTGCCGCCTCATTCCGGTTGTCGCGCTAATACTGATGTTGGAGAGAAAATATAAGCAATACTCTTGTATGTACGTACTTTTGCTTTCTTTTTTTATCGAATCCACCAAAAAAATTATTCTTCTATAAGGATAACTAGATTCTCTTGTTTCCATTGATAAGGTTGCTGATTTTTACATGCTTTAAGTTCGATTCACACTTTGGTTTGCACTCTGGATTATTAACGTGATGACTTTACTCAACGAAATCCGCAGACGGACTTTTAATCGGCTAATTTGGCGAATATAAAATTTTAATTTTTCTCTGTTCGCGGATATTGTTGTTCTATGTATTAGATAGACAAATATGGCGTGAAAAAATGAGAGATGGTGTGTGTGGCGTGCCATAAATTTAGAAGTTCTGTCTGTTAGAAGTCTGGAGTTCTAGAAGGGCAAGTCCCGGAATTGGTTAAAGTAAAATATACAAATCCACTGATAAAATTATGCAACTAAAACAGAGGAAAAGGAAAAATATCTATGGGGACTGAAAGCTTTAAAATAACACATGAGCATAGCAGTCCACTCATGTGTACAAAAATACATAGAAATAGTATTATTTTTGTTTATTCTTGCTGGTTTTTCTACTTTGCTTCCGCATATAACAATTGATTATAGTTTTATGGGTGATAGTGATCACGGCGTTGACGTTATTGATGATGATAAAATGAGATTGTCTGATTTTCGAAGTGGAGCATACACATATCGGAAAACATAAAGAAATTTTATTATCATTTTTTATATTTTGTTATTGCTATGTTAAATAAAAAACGATTCTTAATATTTAAATGGAAAACATTTTTTAAATGAAAATTTACTGATTCTAATATTCACTAAGCTTATATCTAAATATATGTAATATACTAAGTTTGACAGCAACCTTTTCGAAAGTGTAGATGAACCTTAAAA
Source organism: Glossina pallidipes (assembly GCA_000688715.1). Taxonomy (NCBI): domain Eukaryota; kingdom Metazoa; phylum Arthropoda; class Insecta; order Diptera; family Glossinidae; genus Glossina; species Glossina pallidipes. The sequence goes on along the minus strand of KK499856.1, from coordinate 637,902 downwards.
TTTAAAGCTATTTGGTTTTTCTAGTAATGTTTATTAGAATAGTTAACTTTATTAACAGTTAAGATCTTAATGAAAATAAATAAATCATATACGTACAATTAAAGAAAGTGTACCCTCGTGCATATATATAGTTTATCAATATGTGATTTAGCTAAAGTTGAACAAATTCATTTAAGGTATTTGAACACCAATACCAATATAATATGGCTCTGGCAGAGAACCAGAAAATCCGATGATTTGTTGGGGAAACAAATATTTACTGAAGAAATGCGGATGCACATGAATGTATATGTTTGTTTCGTGTTGATACGGGAGTGTACTTAACATCTCACCACACTACAAATAACTGGAGATTGTTTTCTATTTTACTTTCGTTCCCCTTGGAAAATGTGCACAATCATACCGGCTTCGAGAAGCAGACAACAGAGCGACAAATGTGTCCCCCGTTGTTGTCCTCTGTTTTTTATCCTTCCATATATTTTTCCATTGGTTTTTCTCATATTGCGAAAGCAAAAGCATTTTTATACGATAATATTTAGGTGCGGTTTTCCTTTAAATGGATTATGTTACCATGTGGTCAAATCACATCTGCGCTACGCAGCTGTATGCATGTATCATTGATAGCAGATACACACATACGCACACACACACACACACACACACACACACACACGCACACACGCTCACACAAGACATTTGCACATACACATATTATTGCTCTGAACCAGCGATAGCAAATCGTTTCGAAATTTTCTCTTTAATAGCAAAGTACTCACACATATCTAAATATTGGTGATTACATATAACGCTAACTTCTTTTCCTTTTCCTCTTTCTTTAGTTTCAATTTAACAATTGTTGTATAAATATGTTTGTGCGAACGTAGATATTTGTTTGCACTTAGTTCAAACATCAACATTGTTACATTGGTATACATATTGTTAGTTTTATATTTGCGTTGATACTTTAAAGCGCTTCTGGAGAAAGGTCGTGTGAATGAAACAGTAGGAGGAATCATCAAAAACAAACATAACATTCATTCGATATTGAAGTGGTTTCCTGCAGTTAACGGCTGCTGCTATTAAGTGCATATTAATTTCCTTTTTTATATATTTTGGTTGTAATTCAACATTTCGTTCTAGTGCGCAAACAGAAGGTATCCCAAAATTCACGCAAGATTTGAATTTTGCACTATTTGTTCCATAAAGTGTTGCCAACGAAAAAAAAGCCATTGGAGTTCGACGTACATTGTCTATTTTCTAAGAAAATCAATTCTAAAGAGAGAGAAGATCAAGTACACATTCATGGCGAGTTACCTGTGTCATGCAGTTGGCAACTGGCAAAAAGATTAACTGCAATTGCTCGAAAAACTAGCAGCAAAACGTGTTAACGGATTAAAAATCTTGCGATGAATTTAGTTAACGATAAGTTGCTTGTAAAAGGGTAGCAGAATATATGCGGAAGACAAAGTAGGTCGAAAGGGAGTCGAGAGAGTAGAATTTCAGCATTTGAACGCATAAGATCACAGCGAGAATTTAAGCGTTGTTAATATAAGTTCCTGCAAATAATTTGTAAGTATATCTCCTAAGAATTGCAAATAAAATATATAGTAACCTGAAAATCAGAATGCAGTGGTCCGAACTTCAAAAGGAGTTGAACAAATAATGTAAAATCACGAAAAAGGGTTTACGTTAAAATTTAAACAAATTATATGAACTCAAGTTATGCTGCACTTCTTCAAAATTAGCTTTACACTTGTTGCTCGTCATGTATAATGACATCATGATCCAGCAGTAGATGTAAAGAATTCTAAACATAATCATTACTTGTATTGCTTTTGCTCTTGCAAACGAACATCATTTTTCTTGCCTTCAAAAACCTTAAAAAGCCAACTAATCACCACATACATATCAACTTTAGAATACATGCTTCCCAAAAATGCGTTCGGAAAAAACTTGTTAAAATGTTGCATTCAAATGTAAGTGCAAAGACATGAAAGTGTGAGATTTTATGCACAATTCCTTGGTTCACATGTTCTTCGGTGGTTGCGTATGTGACAATTTCATATATCATATACTTGGACGCTATGTATTTGTCCCATCGCTCTGCTTCTTCATTTATCCATACGTTTGCCAAACGATTTGATCCGCTCATCATATTCCGTAAGTCCCTATTTTTTTTAAGTTTATTAGCGTATTCTTCTCTTTAGCTACACATCTCTCTGTGCATCTTCTCGTCTGCCTGACGACCTAAATCCCCGTAGATACGTTTCTCCGTCCTTCTGTATGCTCATTTATTTATATGTTCTTTCATTATCCGCTAATTTTATTTTCTTCACGCCCAACGGTTCATAAGTCTATCGTTTATTGATTTAGCATTCTATCCATCCATCTTTCCATACGTGTTAGTGCTTTCAATCTTGTACCTACTCCGTCATTGTTAGACTCATGTAACTGTCCATCCCTTTGTCCGCCTATTTCTCTACACGTCGAAACGTTTTCTAATCCACCCGTTCCTCTTTCTCTCTCTTCCTTCACGCATAGTTTATTACCCGAGTTTCCCTGCCTTGGCATCGTAATTGTTTTGCAATACGCAAATGGCCTAAGTGACGGTCTCGCCTTGGGTGCTTTTAGTAATTTGTAGCTATGAATTAAAATATTTTCCGGAACCGAGGAGAAAAAACTAAGATGGAAGAGAGAATAATGTAAGCCTTGGACGAAATCTTGTTTACAAATCTACTGAAAAACGTTTATTAACTTGGCACTTGTTCAGAATGAATGACCCGAACTGCATATTCTATAATCCGCTTTAAGTTTTTCATTAATTAAGCTAAAGAATGCGACATAAAAAATGTTGACACAAAGTTTACTTTTTTAGAGAAAGCTTTACTGTTTAATGTAAATTTACTTCAAAGTAAAACAGTATCGCTAAGCCGTAGTTTCTAAGATTTGGGAGGCATATTTCTTGGCGTCACATATATGTGGTTGATCTGATTATGATGCATTTAAGTAGAGAGAATTAAGAAACCAATCTCATGCAAGGTTTTTCATTTTCTCTGTAATTAAAGCATTCCTTTTTCTAACTGAAGTGACATTTGATTATTTTAACCAACAATTTCGTTTAATGTATTTCACAGTATATTTCTTATATGTCTTACATACCTCCTGCCTAGCTACATATCTCTTCATACTCAGCTTGAATTTTTGAAGTTTTTTAGTTGATTTTCTCATTTATTTCTTTTTTTTTAGCATACAAATACAGAAAGACAGATATGGAAACAGACAGCGATTCAATTTCGGTTTTGTGCAACATACGTACACACCAACACAAACCTGTGCACTTACCTGTCGTTTAACATTTTGTCAAACGTCAAAACTGTTCTCAGTCAGTTACAGTTACAGTCACAGTTAGCTATAGATGTAAGTTTCAACTTTTAGTTACCGACAACAATGCAATATGTCTGTAATATACAATTATACCTTAACATTATGTGAACGCTATTCGAGTGATTATACCCTGCCCCTCACATATAGAAACACCCACCATAGCGAAGTTAAGCAAATTCTGTAGCAAATGCGAAACGGAAACAATGAAGAAATCAGAAAATGTTTCATAAAAACGGAAATGAAAACAAATGAAAAATGATTTTTACAGTGAGCTAGGTAGCTACGATTTATATATATATATATATATATATATATATGTGAATACATGTGATATACATGTGAATGTTCGTATCGTTTTGTTTATACAAGTGTTGATATTTTCTTTGTACAATTTGTATGCAATCTACGTTTGTGTATGTGTTGCGTTCGCCTTTTAGTGCGACTTTTAATGAATTGCAAGGCAATTTATTTTTGTTGTGTATATGGATGTATATAAGTTTAAATTTTTTTATTACTCTTGTCGGTTGTGTATGTTGCACCTTAGTCAACTGTTGTCATTGCTGTTGTTGTTACATTGCTATAGCTGTGTAGCTGTTGTTATTATCGTTGCTCTTTATATACAACGATGATAAATAGCTACCGGATACATATAGGAAAATATAAAGCGCATATTAAGTAATGCTCTGCAATCATAAGACAATAATAACGGTATTTCCTACTCGCCAAACCATTATTGAAGGTATAAATTAAACAAAATAAAAGCATTTGCGTTATTATTACAATGCAGATTTCTTCAGGTGCTCAGTAATAGGAAATTTCTAAAAGGCTTAAATTTTATTTTTGAAACGAGTAAACATTTTTATAAATATAAGTACCATAAGTCAAATATTATTGTATTAAGAATTGAAACACACAAACAAGAGCGTCACGGATCTTATAAAGCAGAGATACTCTCAATCAGTGTGCCATGAAAAATCGTTGACACGAGCCTGTCCATCTGTCCGAGCAATAAGAGTACAGTTGCAATTACTTTAGAAAAACTAATTTGTTTTTAAATTATTTCTAAATACATTCTCGCGAAGTTAAGTTTGAGAGTCAGCAAAATCTACCCATTGGTTTAATATCAGCTACCATAGGGTTCCAAATCGATAAGGTGGCTTCTAGTTCGTACAATTATCTACACATTGCCGCCGTCTTCGTATTCCTTCGAATAGCGTTTGATAAAGCCTAGCACTGATCTAGCTTTATTCACAGAATGTTCAACGTGCAAATTGGATCGAAGTTTATGATCAAACAAGATACCTAGGTACAGAAATGAGTCCACTTTCTCCACCTTAAGTGAATCTATAAAATATTCTATTGCGAACAATTTCCTCCTCGAAAATAACATTTCGTTTGATTGAACCTCATGAAATTGAAGGAACATTGCGTTGCCAAATTATTTAAATCATTTTGGAAGAGACATGATGGATTTTTTGAATTAACAGGCAAGAAAAGTTTGACGTCATCTGCATACATTAGGATACGGGCAGGTTCATCAGTTGAGGGGAGACCGTTACTATAAAGGGTAAGCGGAATAGGTTGTTTGTTTGGGGGAAGTGTGTCCAGAATCTCACCAGATTGAGAATAATTGAAAAGCACACTAAACGATCTTCCATCAAGAAAGTATGGCAACCAATTAACTAAATAAGGTGGGAAATCTAAGCGGCATAGTTTTCATGATAATAATTTGTGGTTAATTCTGTAACAAATTCAAGAATGTTAGTGGTGGTCGACCTGCTCTTTAAAAATGCACGCTGGCAAGGAGCAATAGCAGAGTTGCAGCCAGGGTAATACTAGACGTAATAATGCGTTTAAATAATTTAGGTGGAACACTAAGTTTGGCCATTCAACTATAGTTTTCAACGTGACGCCTACTGCCACTTTTATAAAATGGGAGAATGAAACTAGTTTCTCAACAAGCCAGAAACCTACCCGTTTCAAGGGAACGGTTGAAAGTAAACGCAATAATCCCATGCAGTTCAACTACAAAGTTTTTAAGAACGCAGGAGCAAAGCCCTTCTGTGCCCGGACTACAGCTTTACTTTAACGATATTAGTCCTTGTAAAATGTTTCATCATCAGAGATAATTATTCTTGGGATGGATGTGCACTCATTTACCTGATGTGGATATGGACAAGCGCGATTTAAGTTCCTAGACTTGAAGTGACATTGAAAGAAATTAGCAAACACGGTTGAAATCGTAGGTGCTTCAGACTTTTCAAAACCATCTAAAGTCATAAACGAAGGCCTTATTCATGATAAGGACGTCATTCCCAATGTTATTTGACCTGTCCTTTGACCAAGCTGGAAAAAGCTGCGAGCTGTGCGCTTCAGCCTTCAACCAACTTTCCGGAAATACTAGTATTGAAAAGTCGCGGCTTAGTCTACTAAGATAAAATTGCCTCAGCTTAAAGTTGAAGCCTCTAGCATTTTGGTAAATGACAGAGAACTGAAGCATTAGTTTTTATAAAGTGTAGTAGCTCGACATTACTATTGCGTTTACGGAGCCCCGCATTGCCGGTTCGCTTCCCTGATTAGCCATCGGGTCCTTTAATCTCGATATTAAGGCACCATCAGGCCAGAACGCCTTATCAAGAACGAAGATAAGGTATTCCATGGGCAGAAGCATTTTAAAACACGTGATATTCCTCTGCTGATCCGATTTCAGTCTAAAAATCGATATCCTATTAGCGTTAAGATCAGGAATGATATGTATATCTTATATCTCCAACATCTGTAATCGGATCAAGCCTTGATTGAAAAACAGGTTTTCTTGAGGACATAGATACCAAACCACGCCCAACGAGAGGAATCCACTGGAGCGATAGAAGAAACACTACCTTCCTACCTACATTGTCACCTCCTCCTTCGGGGAAAGAACTTAAACTTTGATTGGTAGGTGCAAGCAAAGAGTTCGAGGGCTGAAAGGAAGCTAAATTATGTGCTGTAGCTTGCATCGGTAAAGAAAGCATTTCTATTGCCAATGGACAAGTTACATTAGCGCCAGTCGCGACAGGCTGAGTCAGGCACTTACTCGGAGGGGTATTTGGAGGGGTCAAAACTAACGAGTGCCCCGAGAAGCAATATTAGTACCACTATTGATGATTCCATAATAACTTTCAGTTTTGCATCTCAAATTTTATAACTAAATGTAGGATATGTGAAGTGAACTAAATTGAGTTAGAATCTAATGTTAACGTAATTTTTGTATACCACTTAAAAACTATTCAACCTACATTTTTGCGTTTTGCAGACGGAATGATAATTCCGCTACGCCCTTATCTCCGAATGATGGCTGAACTAAAAGAAAACACTTTAAACTCAAAAAAGGTTGCAAAATAATTATGTCAAAAGTGTATATAACTATGCGTGTCTGATGTACACATATGCCAGTTGAGTGTTTACGTACACACTTCGTTTTAAAAATACATTTAGGTGCTGTTATCTCTTCGTCTCCGCTTTGCTGCGGAACAGCAAATTTAAGTCAGTGCAAAGCAATCAAACCATACAGACACCTAGTCAGGCAAGCAACCTTTCGTTCATTCATGCGTCCATTGATCAAAGTTTAAGTGGCAAAAAGGACTATGCGTATTGCAGTTTCAAGGTGTTTGTACACACAATTACACTCACAACATTCAACTCACTCGAATATCTTCCGAGCATAATTATATTTTAGTTAGAATTTGCATGTGAAAGTAAACCTACAAAACTTTCTACGGTTATTGAATTAGAAAGTGAGTAGAAAGAAAACCCGCAAATAATACGGTGGTATTTGAAAGTAAGCATGTTATTAGATCTTCAGACAGTGCTGTAAAGAGTTTAAATCAAACATGTAGCAATGGACTTAGCAAGTGTCAAAAGTAACACATCATTAACAAGAACACATAAATGGCTAAAAATCAACCAATGCGAAGACGTTCATTCATTGATGATGCTGATGACGATGATGACGATGATGGTTATGTCAATGCCTATCAATGCCGGAATTGGCTATTGGTGGTTACTGGGCTTATAAATCTGTGCGCACATATAGACATGATAATAGATCCACAGCTGACTAGTTGGCTGAATGTGTACTGCAGTCAGGCCGCATACCATCTGAAATCGGATGTGTGGCACAATGATTCTTGAACACCAGTGATAACCTTAGGCCGACACAACTCGTTAGTTCACTTCATTTTACGTTCTCTGCTTAAAATTCATAAGTATGTACACAAAAGTGTCGCATACATTCATTCAAATTGAATGACAAGCATATAACGTATGTGTGCCTATGTTCCAGTGTCTGCATTTACTGATAAAGTACAGGTAAAACATATCTAAAGTGACATTAAGGCATTGCACCAGACATGGACTTCGCACATATGCATGCATGCATACAATGAGAAAAGAAACAATCACTTATGTACACTCGTATATGCACGTATATGGCCAGGTATAAACTATCAGAAGATTTTATGCACATATGAGCACAAATACACGTTTTTCATCTAGTTCTACATGTAAGCATATATGATTAAACGAATGGTGGTCATTCAGCCAAGCCTTCATTCATTCATGCACATGGATAAAAATGCAAATAAGACAGCCACAGCTGAGCAACATGTTGGCGCTGTTCTTGTGGTCCATCATTTATTCAGGAGATGAATAATAATTTTATCATTATTCGATCTGCTTTGGTTGTCTCGTATCGACGATAATAAAAACGATGTTTACGAAAAATGTTTGCTAAACAACTTAGCCACTGTTCTCTAGAATAGATTTTTCTTCGATATCGTTTACTTATTGCACAGGCCTCTTTTAATCTATTTTAATCTTACCTTAAGACTAGATTCCCCTGTATTGGTTTATCCGTTTGTAATTCTAATTCTCGGCTCCTAAATCTAGACTTTCCACGATTATATGCCCCGTTTGCTCAAAATTTTGCTCTCCGAAAGTGTCATATAACCAGGTTTATAGTTATTTTTATGTAGGAATAAATCCATTGAATTTTCTTGGTGTTTTGATTACAAACAGTGCCGTTATATGCTACATCATTAGTTATTTCCGTATTATTGGGAGTATAAATTAACTCACTGTCTCAACTTGAAACCGCTTAAACATAAGTAAATGAACGTGGGCAGGCGCAAATAAAGCTTTTCCACAGGCAGTTATAAGGATGCTTCTTAGCATCACCAATCGTAGATGATCCCAAGGGAAAATAAGTACACGGAATAGATAGAGTTTGTTGTCTGACGGATAGAAAGTGGATTCGAATCGTGGTATCACTTGCAAGAGAAAATTTGGGCGCAACTGTTGTCTTTAGTTCACGAAATTTTAACTCTGTCAGTAAAGTGATTGGATAGAGGGGCTCTCCATCTATCGCTTTACAGGATACCAGAACGCTCATAATCATGGCGTAAGCGGGAATCCTATCTTGGCCCACCTTTCTTTCTTTCTTTCACCTTGTAATTTTATTTGCGACCAGAATAGTAGTAATGAAATGAAATTTCAAAGTAGTAATTACATTACAGAATGTTTTAATTTTTTCATTATTTGCTGTTGCTTTGATTATTTTAACATTATCTTTGGTGGTTGATGGAACTGGTTTCACAATATAATTTTTGGGGGATGCTAGAACAGCTTTATCAGTGGAAGGAGTTAGAGTTAAAGTCTTATTAATTCTTTGGGTTCCAGACAAATATATTTCCCTGTACTTGCGTCGCGCTTCGTCCACGGTACAGTAATTTTCTGTTTTGATTTTTTGAATTTCTCGCATTTGAATAGAACGTGGGCATTGTTTGTCTAACGCCGACTGTTGATCATTGCAATTTATGTAGAAACTACGCGTACAGCTTTCAGCATATGGACGACCACAGTTAGCACAAGATGGAGCACTGTTCCACCTTTTTGCATTTGACCCAGGCGTTAGCAGTTTTTGCATCTCATGGGATTTGGAATGTACAGTTCCACTTTACATTTATGCCAAGCCATAATCCACAACAGTTTGCGGTAACCGATAGCGATCAAAAGTCATAATAATCCTTCCTGTAGGAGAGCGAGTTTTTCCATCGTCATTTAATTTAGTGGATTTATAGACTTCAGTTAGTTCTTGATTGCCTATTTCGCGAACTATGTCATCTTCCGACACATGTTTTAAGCACGAGGCATAAATTACGCCTCTAACTGATTTCGACTTTATGAGTTTTCGGTTGCGCCCGGGTTCTCAGCGAGGACAAGTAAATTCCCATCGCGTAGAATCGAAATAGAGTCAATGTATGTTGTAATGCCATTTGGGCTTTTTTTTAGTGAAAGAACTGATTTGTGAAATTGTTATGCTAGCATCAATTGGAGAGATAGCAACATATTTTTTGTCAATAGGGGTGATGCAAAAAAATTTTAAAAATGATGTTTAAAAGGGTAATACTTCACTTCACTTATTAGTTTTGTTTATTTGCGCAACATTAAGTACAATTGCACCGAGAAACAAAGCAAAAGGCAAATCAAAACAATTGATAATAAAGTCTGGCGCTCAAAATAAAGTGTTCACGATTTATATTTGATCGATGTGGAGCTTATTATAAGGATAAATCGATTCGTAAGTTTAACAACACATTGTGGCTGCGATATGCTAACAAAGTAAAAAAATTCATAAATAAAATAATGTTAATATATTTATTACTTTCTGGAACATCTAACCTCTGGGCATCTTGAAATTACTTGGAGATTTTAATATCAATAAAATATTTATTCTTTGCTCTAAATAAGTTATAATACTAGTTTGGTTTATAATTTCTATAGATTATCTTTTCACATAAATAAAAACAATTTCACTCATTCATTGGTGTCATAATATACTCTTATTGGCATTTTTCTTCAAGTGTGCAAGGTCTGTGTGGAGTAGGTTCACTAATTTTTGGCCAATCACTAGAAGCATCAATTGGCAAAAGAACTTGTTTCGATCAAGTTGTTTCAGGATTTATTTCATTGTCATTCTCTCGGTTGGTATCTTCGTTAGCGTTCTCAATATCTGCGTTCATTTCATTTTTATTATTATTATTTATCTCTATGTCAGCATCAATAGCCTCAAATGCTTTCCAAGAATCCACACATAGAACAGACGATGGAAATTTCTGCTTGAATACAAAAGAAAGCCGCTCATATAAAAATATTGTTATTGTTATTTTTGGCGATTTGGAGATTGACATACATTTTTTGAGAGAAGTAAACAAAAGCTGAAATAAATTTCTTCCCATATAAGCATTCTTTAGCAGAATTTGTAAAAATCAAACTGATAGTGTCTCAGAATTTGTAAAATCAAAATTAGTGACTCTAAAAATGAACGAAAACCACTTAGAATGTGTATGAGAAAAAACGGCCATTCCGTTGCGCTCATTTAAGTTTGGCGATTTGTAACATTTTGAGTGGCCAAGTGGTAAATTTTCTTTTTTTTATTATTACTAATTGCGGTTTATATTATGACTGTTCTGATATATTGATATTCTTAGTTTATGGCTGGAGACCCGAATTCTAATTCTTAAAGTGTAAATAGGAAATTAATTACAGTATTTACATCTCGTAACTGTAATTATAAGTGCAAGAGCAGCAAAAACATAATCACCGAAAAGAAGTCAATAATATGAACAAGTAAATTCGTTCTTAGTTATAAAGCTTGGGGGAATCAAGTAGTGTCCGGAAAAGTGTTAAAATATATTTAAACTCTTGTGTATCGCCGTCCAAGAAAGAGTAAATGTTTCAGTATAAAGAGAGAAGGAGGAGAAAGTGTATAATAATATTTAACAACCGCATTGCTCTTTACGATATTTTCAGGCGAATATTGTTAAAAAAGAAACACCAAACCACATTGAACTGAATAGAACCTTAAAAGGGGTCCATTACGCGTTTCTTAATATTTTGCTTGTTTTTTTTTTTTTTTGCTAAAACTAGTAATAGACAGCAAACAAGTGAAGTCGTAAATGCATTGAGTTAAAAAAGGTTTCTTTTTTTTAATTTCGCTCGCTTAGAAAACCCACAGGATGACCAAGAAGAAGAAGCAGAAAATGCATAAAGTTATAGACCAAAGAGAGTGTGCATTAAGGGATTACGAGACAACAGGGAAGAGTATAGTGTGAGAAAAGCTACTTAAGCTTGTAATAAAAACAAAATAGAAACTACTGTTAAAAGCTAGTTGAGAAAGAAACTATTCACATTGTTGTTATTTAATGCTCTTTGATTCTCTGGAGAATCAAATTTTTACAGGATACCAATTTATACTCATAGCATATTTTAACTAATAGTTTCGTAAGTTTTCGAAAGTCGTGAAAGTACGCTGAAAACTAAGAATGCTATAAAGGCTAATAATTATACATCTTACTTATTTAGGGAGTAAATAAGTACGCTTCTGCGTCGCTCAACATAACGGACGCTATATACATATGTATATCGCGGTAATAAGTGTTATGTATACAATTAGAGGGACCGGTATAATAAGTTATTGTAAACATATTATATTTATAGCTCTATTTGCCTTTAATTTCATGTATTACGGCACAATGGCAATTAAAAGATGACAGAGTGACAACAAGAAAACCTAGAAATGTAATGTCTTCAACTTTTATTCTTCTTGCGGACAAACGAGCGAAGATAAAAATGGATGGACGATTCCGTAAGATAGGAAAAAGCTTACAGCAACAAATATAAGTGAACGGTCCTTCCATTGGGACGTTTAATGTATTTTATTTTTTAGCAGGTCATGTTTTCAGAGTGCTGTTAGTATCTTTCGTCAAAACCCGTCAGCCAAGTTTTTAATGGACGGTAAGATTTGGTAGGATTTGGTCGGCGTCACGTCAATATCGTATATAAACGCAATGAATGAAACAATATTGACACTGTATGCTGTAGTAGAATACTTTATAGATACTTCACGGAAACGCGGTGTTTATCCCTTTTTTCCTTTGTTTTGGTAATTATCCATATGACCAGTTTGCAGTTTGTAGCAAGTAAAGGCATTTGCTTGTGTATGGACTCCAGTGAGTTCAAGAAGCGAAAACTCTTAGTAAATCCTAATGCTACTTAGTATAATGAAGACACAAACCTTTCAAATGCATTTTTCTCTTCTAACAATGCAATGCAATGCACTTAAAACGTAGCCAAAACAACTTCCGTTGACTGCTTATTCTTGTTTTCCTTTCTTTTGCAAAGCAGGTATTTTTAAGGCCAATTAGAAGAGCTTTATATCTCTAGCATTACGTATGCATTACGTGGATATAAAAATCGTTACATTTGAGCTCATCAGATACTTAAGCAGAATTGCAGAGTATCGAATATTAGACGGTTGTAGAGGTAAGCCTTCCACGTTAGTTCGTAGTAGTTCGTAGTGCTTCGGTACTTACTTAGGCCCTGCTTGTGACAGGGTATTACTCAGTGCTTTTGCAGAGGCCCGTTTGGAAGAAACTTGTAAGAAACTTAGACTTTCGTGTGCTCTTAAAATTTTTTATTGAGGAATCGTTTAATTATTTTTATGGGTAAAGAAGGAACACCAGTTCGTATGGTTGGTAGGTATCGAGGGTCTCGTTTGGATTCGCTGGTTATCGTTGACCGTTTCAACATTGGCGTTGCGGTTTCTTAATTTCGATTCCGGTTCGCATTCACGGTTTTAATCGTGGTGTCAGTTAAAATTGCAACTCATGGTTGCTGTCATTGAAGGTACAGCAGCTGGCCATGTAAGACGGCAGTGCTGACAACGGCGTTAGTTCCTATATCCTCGCGCAATTATTGGTAGCACTTAACGTAAGACTGCCGTCCCCGTATTCCTATTTTCATATCAGTTATTCACGGGTAACACCTACGCAAAGCATGTTGGTCCTCTAAAATCTGATAGTGGGGGATAGTGCCTACAATGAGCCTGACGATTCTCCAGACTTAGTCATTCAGGGATGGTGGTTAAGCTTTATTCGTGTTCAGCCTCTGTTTACTTTCAATAGAAGGTATGGCTGCAACGCTTACTCTTCTTCGGGTCCCTTGATATATTCACAAAGACGCCTCCTCTGTGCATCACACTTTTATAGTTGCGATAAACGATCGTTGTACTATTTCTTATAAAACAATACGGGTATCACTAACTATGTTACTAATGTAAACCTACTGTGCAATTGATGCAAATAGTTCCTTTTAAGTACGCATAGTTCGACATGAATGTTCACAACATCAACTACTTCTAATGTAGTGAGATATGTAACACGTAATGTGTAGCAGAGGGATATAAATGTACAAATGTACGTGCGGGCTATTTTTCAGAAGCAAAGTGAAAACGATAGCGAAGTGGCCGCAGCCTAGTGGGTGTGTGCTCGATCAGTAAGTGTTATGCCTTTACGGACTAAGCACTACCTGTAACTGCGAGCAAAGTAATCACTATTTAACTCGGTAGTCACAATTATCAGGGGCTCGGCTACTCATATGGATAGTAGATTTGCTTCTTAAAAATGTAGTCAACTAAGGCAAATAATTCTATTGGAAGTATTTCTGCTTGCTTGGCTTTACTTTATCGACGAAAGAGATAATTGCAACGTACAAAAGTTAACAGAATTCAAAAGCTTCATTTTGACACAACTAAGTTTTTGGTGTAATCAATATACTGGCAATATTGACACGAGCTGGAACTAAATAAACCCAACAGTCATTCCATTCAATTATGTTTTCAGGATCCCAAAATTTTGTGAAATATAATCATTGTTTTAATAAATACATAACTGATTACGATGACTCCGCAATGGAAAGTAAAAAGACAAAGTAATAGGATGATCCGAGCGCGTTTTAATTTCTTTATGAATGGATTTCCTTGTCACGTTTTCAATAATAAGGTGGTGCAGTATTTGCAATGGTCTCGACGATGGTTAGATGTGATCGGTACCTGAATTAGAACTGGTAATGGTTAGATTTTTTAATGGTTTATCCAAAATTACAAAACTACTTCCATGTTTTAGACTATTCCGCAGTTCATTAAATCGGTTTTTGCTTTGCATTTGCATAGAAATACGTCAAAAGTAATCTTTAGCAACATTAAAAGTGACATTAAATAAATTAAATTTACGCGACAAGTCCTTGAAAAAGAGAGAAATATGGAGAGAGAGAGAGAGAGCGAGAGAGAGAGAGAGAGAGAGAGAGAGAGAGAGAGTAAAGAAAGAAATGATGAAACCTTACGTAAATATTTGCATACTTATGACTTTTTTAATTTTCTTTATAGAGCTGTAAGTGTGTGCTTGCAATTTCACTATATGACAATATATGACAATAGTCAATCAGGCACATCAAATTAATTTGACATTTTTACTCAAGTAAAAGCATGCGCATAGTCGAACAGATGCATATACACAAATACATACACTTGTACATAAATCAGTATATCTCTACAATTTGCATGAACACCAGAAAATGTCCTTCAAACGTGACGTTATCTCTTTAGCATAGTCAAGTATGTATGTATGATCAAATTGCAAGAATATATTTGTATTAATGACTCGTGTATGCGTATGCCTCTACGAGTTTGTATGCATAACCTGATTTCCGAGATCTCTGGATGCTGCCTGAGTAACTTATGCGTATGTGTTACATTCATTTCGTTCACATTACGCGAAAGCCTTGACCAATAAAAAGAAAATTTAATTTTATTTTAATATCATTTAACATTAAACGAAAAAAATTAGTAACACATTAAAAAAATAAAAGCTTTAAGTATTAAATAGAAGAACGAACAGGTAGATTTTTAGTGTAGACTGTACGAGTGGTAACAGAATGGTAGACATGATAAAAAGTTAGTTAATAATTTTTATTATTAGCAAAGAAAGAAAAAAGGAAAAAATTTTTGCTAATCGCGCGGACGCAAAACGATTTTCTATGTAAACTGAAAACATAAACATCACTAAAGCATCGAATTAGCCATACGTTGTTGTTAGGAAAATTATGTTACTTCAGCGTTCTCTCATAGTTTTCAATCTCCACGGCATATACTTAAGAACTGTTCTATACACTGATCATCTCTTATCCTCATTCAACGTTCAAAGAAATGCGAGTAAACAACTTCGTCTTCGTCTTCATCTTCACTTCTTTATTCAGCACTGAATTTTTATCAATGCACACAAATTAGGGAATGTCCGCTTACTCCTTGGTCATAAAATTTTAATGTATTGAATAATTCTTAAATGAAGCTAAATCTATATGCTTTACTAAATATTGATCTAGAGAAGTCGACGCCCTATTCCTTGCAAATCAATCGAATCTTTACATCAAATATTCTTGTTTTTGCGAAAAGGAATTTAGTTTGGGCTTTTTTATTGGCATCACACATATAAAGATAATTACTTACGACTTTGCTTTCACTAGAGAAGAAGTGTTAGGAAATATTATTAAGTGGTGGCATTGATTCGCTAAATGTATTAAATGAAATAAAATTCAATGTTCGCATCTATTCTTTAAGGAACTTTAGTTATTATAAGCGATTTATCGTTTTAAACGATATTTAGAACGGAATCTTCTCATCGGATTATTTACATATTACTAACTATACATTTCGTAATACTCAAATGTTGCCGTTGTTATACCGAACTCGAGACTTTTAGTTTTCAACAACGAATTACGATCTCTTAATGGTTTGACTTTGATCAATTGCTAAGCTTTTGTGCGTTTGCGTGGGCTTAGTGGTATCCTCTCAGTTTAATGCATATATAGGGGGGGGTGTATTTCGGCACTAAACATGCATGTGTTTTTGTCCATATTTTTTTTATTTACTTATTTATTTATATATGGGTTTGGAAGTTTTATCACTCCGTGCTTTTTGTTTGAACTTTAATTATAATGCCACAGCGACGCCTATAATTTTGAGTTCGCTTGTTTCAACTGAATTGTTGTACCTTTACGGACGGAACAATAATTAAATAAAAAATGTTCGTTGTTACTTCTTTAATTTGAATTAAGTTATCCTAAAGTATCAAAAAGACATAAAAAAACGCTTTATGAAAGTGAAGCAAAAGAGCCTTAAACGACGAACAAAAACTCACGTAGGTAGCGAAACTAATTAAGGCTATGCATTATATAGATATATTAATGTCTTTAGCGTGGCTACTTGTCTGTGAAGGTGTAGTCCCACGTTAATCGACGGCATGCAGAGAATATATATTATTTGTGCTCTATGGCTATGATGTTTTCGTTGCCAAGGATCTGACAGCTAGTCGCCTTACTGTCGAGACAGGACTTTTGCAGAATCTTCTCTTTTCTTTGGGTTAACAACTAATTGCAAATTCAATGTACGATGGCAGAGTCAGCCACTCCCGTCATCGCGCCATTCTATTTTTCATTACAAAAAGTTGAAGGTGCAACCACGGATATGGTAAATGTTCACAGAAGCGGCCTTGATATTTGATTTGCTTAATGGACAGCTGTTATGTACCACATCCCTGAAGAGGTGGTTATGAGAGATTGCCAACAAAAAACAATCAGAAGTTAGGTTTAAGTTAGTCAATGTCAATGTTAGTCAAAAGACTGACATATCCGCTGTGTACGTGTACTTCTATTTAACGTTTCTTTTGCATGTAAAAATTATACAGTCCTCGATTTTGAGGGTTTTTTAACGGTTGCAAAATAACTGCAAAATAAACGTAAAGGTAAAAAAATAACTGCAAAAATAAACGAATGAAGTGAAAGCAAAAAACAATTTCTTAAACAATTAGATAGAACTCGACGAAGAAGAGAGGAAAACTTTAGGCTTAGCGTGATTGCGTTTCTCTTTTTTTTATATTAAAAAAAAGAAACCATGGTAGTCTCGGTAGTCCTGTCTGGCATTGCAATATTGGTTCTGGCTGCCTTTGTCCTAGTCGAGAGCCACACTGTGCTTGAAAAGCTATCTGCTGGCAATAAGGCGATTGTCGAACATTGGAAAGGCCATTTGTAGACATTGGCTCATAAGTGTCAACGCCAAACACAGAGCGTGCAGGCGAAGGATAGTACTGTAAGAACCTTTAATTGGCGACCGAGTAACCAGGCAGTATTTTACCCCTGGTATTTAAGGTATTATAATATCTTGAAACATTATTCCGTGCAGCTTAGTGTTATTTTTTTATTTTTATAAATTCCAGAATCATTTTCATGTTCTAAGCTCCTCCTGGTGTGAAGGTATAATGAGTTTATGCGGATATATACATTACGTAGAAGGACTCTGGAAAGGCTTACCTTTAGTTATACCTATCGATTTAGAATTATTCTCTGAATTGATTTAAGATTTTTTGGCGGTCAATCCTTCTTATTTTCTTGATTACAAGAATCTAGCTCTAATATTGAGAAAAAATAATTTCATTTAGTTTGTGCCAATTGATGATACGAATGACAGGAACTCTAAAATTTTGCGTTAAAAGAGTTGCATTCAACTAGTATTAAAGGTGACTAAATTAGACACAGAAACCAAGTAATTTTCAACCCTTTGCATCCATCATCGTCATTAAGACATGTTGCTTTGAAGCAATATAAAAGTGGGCACCAAAGGGAAGAAAATCATAATAATATTTTCTTTGTAATTGTGAAAGCCTTTCTTTTTCAGAACCCTGGTCTTTTAGTCCTATAAGTAAAGCTTTCAGTGACGTTAAAGTTTGTAAAAGCCGTAAAAGCATCCACTTTAATGGAATCTTGTATTAAGGTTTGGAGGGTCAAAAGCTGAAGCATCAAGAAGAAGGCTTTCCCGCATAAGGCTTTACGGGAAACTTAATTACCTTGCTATGAGTAAGCAGTATAACAACGAAAGTTGAGAAAATCGGATATATTTTTTTGGTAAATAAGTGCTCCCTTTCAATAACATCTAAATATTTTCTTAACAACGATAAAGTGAATAATGAAGAATTAGGCGGATAGGGCACGTGTGATTGTTTTTGCTTTGTTCATTTAATAAAGAGTCTTTTTTTCATTTGAAGATTATTTCCAATACAGATCAAATTATTTTTTTTCTTTGGCTTTTAATAACTTTGGACAAGAATAGGAAAAGAAGAGCAAAAGGTGTTGAATTCTTTCAAAAAAAGGGTTTGAATATTTTACTTTTTAAGCGGCGGTGTTCTCCCTAAACGGATACTATTATATAACTTTTTCTTTAAATAAAAAGAAATCAAATAAATTAATTAAGAGCCATAATTAATTGAATGAACGATATTTATTTTCCTGTTTGTTAAAAAGTTAAAGCAAACACAAAATAAGAAAACAAAAACCTTTACAGGTTACTGATTAGACTACGTAAAAACGTGCTACAAAAGTGCTTAAATTGACAAATTAAATAACTGAACTCTGTACACAACTTATAACGTTTAACGTAACACATGTAAGGCTTATATGCAAACATAGTAACCATAGCATGACGGTAGTTATAGGTCTATTGTTTTGTTAAAAAAAAGAAAAAGTGAATGGTGTATGTTGGAAAAAAACGACAAAATTATTTATGACGTTTTCTGTATAAAAATGTCAATTTCAATCCACTGCTTACTGGGCATTGCCAATAGTATACATAGTTGAGTATAGTTAGTACTGCAGTTGTTATATTTTTTACTCTACCCAATCTACGTATACGTTTGTGAATTGAACAGATTTCACACGTAGCATACATAGTTTATAACCTTGTGTTGCTGGAAAAACGCAGGACAAAAACTGATTTTTGTCTTTACATTTTTTTTTTTTTTACTTCTATTAGGCGAACAATTGAGACAGAATTTACCAAAGCTGGCTCCTGCAAACTCTGCTCCAAATAAGATGAGTCTTTACAGATAATTGTATGGGAAGCTTAAGTTTTGGGAACAAAACTTAGAAAATCTTTGCTGGTTTGAGCAAAAGCAAGCATTACCAAGTTGCATTAGCACCAGAAAGCTGAAATTCCAATGAAAGTGTGACTCATAACATGTATCACTGATAGCCGGGGGTTTTACAGCTTTTTAGTAATATCAGCAATAGCAACAAGAGAAAAGGATGGAACACCTAGATCTGTGCAAAATTACGCTTTGCTATATGACCCCTTTGCTATATGGCGCTAGCTAGCATACATTTATGGGAAGGCATTGTTTTAGATGCTTGCTTTTGAAATTTGAGATAAGTCGGCTAAATGGAGGAAAATTAGTTTCTTGCGATGATGCCTTACTTTGCATAACTAAAATTTATTCGTCAGTGTAGGCGCTTTCAGACGGACAAAATCGGCCCAACTTTTCCCTGACATAGCCGAGTAGATAAAAGTCGCGACTACCAAATCGGGGTTCGCGGGGTCAAATCCCAATGCGCTCTGACCGCACTTGGCTGCAGCTATAACGAGTACGCCCAGTCGTCGAATACATAACGCTTGCCGAATTCGGCACGCACCCACTAGGCTCCGGCCACCTGTACTGGCTATCTCTTTCTTCACTTCTTGTTGGCCGTCACCTTGTAGCATGTACAGGGTGTATTCCTTGATTGATTGGTCATGTAGAAGAAAAATTTCAATTTTCAGTTATCGAAAATAATTTTCGGGGCTCTCTTGATATATTTTAGCGTAACCATCCCATTTAAAAAGCCACTGCGCTCAGCACTATCGGATTCCACATAAACGCGATAAATCACTGTTTTTTATTTTTTTGAAAATAATAATAGTATCGTCAGTAAAATTATTGTAATTTATTGTAAGTGATGCAATGGAAATTTTGGTAGAAGGCGCTTGGCGGATGGTACACTCTCAAAATTAGAGGCGATATCAATTTTAATTTATTACATAACCTGTTTCTCTATAAAAACATGTTAATTAACAAGGATGATGTTGTTCTACGAAGGAGATATTTTACGGGTTCCTCATGGATATATATTGAGTCCTCTTTGCTTTAATTTATATATTAAAAAAATTCTGGGCTATGCTGACGATCTTGTCATTTTTAATTAATTAAAATTGAAAAACGAAGTTAAGCGTAACTAACATAATCATATAAATAACATACAGAAGTCAAGCTTATCCTCTACTACTAAAAAAGAATTCTCAACTGATAACTCTTTAATTTTTTGTAAAAGTATAGAGTATCCCTGTATTCCTGTAATTATTTTTAAATCAATAATAGTGGCGAGTAATCCTAAGAGGAAATTCTTTACCACGGTCTTTCACTTTTAAAGCTGTTACGGTGTATGTGATATTGCGTTGGCAAATAATTTTTTTTGTTAACAACCCAAATACCATTTTAAAGAAGTTCTATGACACGAAATCAAAATTATCCCCACTTCCAATTTCAATCAAATTTCGATTTTAAAAATTCGAAGGACGAGTGGACGTTATGGGGGAATAACAAATTAATGGACAGGTGGTCGAGGGGAAAAAGTAGAAAAGCAAAATAAAATCTGTGGTAGCTAGAGACCTACTCATAGTGTAGTTTGCAATTGGAACAAAGACAACCATGCCTCCTATATAAAACATTTGATTCATTATAGAGCCCATTTTCTGATTGAAAATGACTAAAAGAGAGGAATTAGTTAAGATAAAAACAGTGTTAGTAAACATTTCTAAAAATTTATCGAGCTTCAATGAAAACATTTAGGAATCGCTTCTCCCAAAATGCCCGTTTTATGAGTACATATGCATAAGTGTATAGCAAAATGTAAAACTTGCTTAAGGGTGTCAATCGTTACGTCCATAAGCATATAGATGCCTATATAAATGATTCCGTCGTTTTTTTTTTTAATACAAGCGCATAAGGTTTTTTAACCGCTTTAACCGCAAACTTGCGCCACGCCAACACTTATATAAAAGATGGGCTCTGAAAAGAACTGTTTCTGAACTTTTACAAACATTGAAAATAAATTGTGTGTTTATAGCGGAAGTAAAAACTGGCCTAGTTATCAATGTTGGTGTCATCTCGTAAAAGAAGATAAAATGCAAACAAGAACAGTAACAACAGAAAAAAAGAAAAATATGCAAACAACCACAAAGTATACAAATCCTCGTCGAAAAAACAAACCTCAAACTGTGTAAATACTGCAGGTAAGTACACAGTGAGTTTCTGATTCTGAGTGTTCATATGTTCGAAAGTGCGCGTACATGTGTGTGTTGAACTTATCACAGATTTTAACCATAATGCACATTGCCATGAATTTATCGTATATCGCCTGCCAATCAATTTTTCACAAAAGCAATCAATTTGCACACATTCACACGCGTAATGCATTCACGAAAAAGTAAACTTGAGCTCGCATATCTTCATACACATGTACATATGCAGACATATATGTTTATTTGTGGACGCCATTCATATATTAACCATTATAAGTTGTACATACACACACAAACAGACGTATGTAGGCACTGTATTTGCGGTCATAAGTTTTTAAAATTACGTATTATAAACAAGTAAATATGTATACACGCTAGCCTATGGATGCGCATGGAATCACTTACACACTCACAACTATACATCTTTAATGTAATGAAATGTATTGACTTTAAATGCGAGATAGGGGGAAAGTGTGCGTGCCTTTGTATGTGTGATTTTGTGGCGACATGTATAAATAAAAAAACGAAACTACAGTGAGTGAAACTCATTTCATGAATATCTGATTACGAATTATATGCAGCTGCAACTCTCGAATTAATTTAATGTCTTTACCCTATTTATGTACATGTGTGTATACACTAATATATTTTTTCAATGGTTTATTTTTTTTCTCTTTTACATAGCTACTTACATTATGTAGAAAACTTCACGTCTGCCCGTGCATTATCATCCATTGATGCATTTTCATTATCATTTCATTACGAGTTCGTGTTGGTTATATTTTATTCAACTGCTGCACACGATCTGGCGTTTCTCATTTTTACAAGTCGCACCATTTAACGGATATACTAATTTGTTTAAGGGATTTGCTTAAAGTCTTAAATAAATATATAAAAGATACACTTTATATAATATTCAATTAATTTTAGTTTAATTAACAATACGCCTAAAACCACGCTCTTTTTCTTTAAAGGATATTTCGTAATTACTGTAAAAAAAGTGAACTAAACAGAGAGTATGTATTCAGTCGAAAGCCAGATTCTTTTCTTGCTTTTTATGTTGTCTAGTTTGAATGCAAAAGTTAATTAAATCTGGTTAGCAAAAGTTATGTTCTTAGAAATTAAAATATCTTTAAGTGTGAACGCCCTTCTAGACTTTTTACAAAAGCATTTCGTTTTATTGGCTTACCGTAAATTGGTACTGTAAATTTTCCAAGGAAAAATTTTATGTTTATTGGCTTAATAGATGCTTTGGATCTTCTAGGAAGTTCGGCATTTTCCTAAAGAGCTCCTAAAAGGCTACCTGCGTCAAATGAGATCTTGTTAGGAAACTGCAACACGTCTTTCCTATCGATTTCTAGTTCTTCTAATGTACGACCGATATCTCTAGAAAGACATATTAGTGCGGCTTAATCGAAACGAAAGTTATGTTGATACGATGGCAACAACGGTTCGAGAACTTTCATTGATTTCACTAAGAAATTAAAACTTTAGGTTAAAATTTACGTTTTGATTGTGGACTGGTCTGCTGAATTATTCATTTTCTAGCCTTTTTCTCTGAATAAGTAAGGTGCACAACGCGCGTGCCTGCTATTGCAAGACAGCTGCGATAGCGCCCTGAGTTACCGGTTACCACTTGCATGTATTATATATTCGAGACGTCATTCTGTTCCTCTGGGGGCAGATAAATAACAAGGATCGCGAAATATAGAAAACAACTGATATATTACACTCATGTTACCTCATCAGCTTCTTGTTTATATTAACCTACGGGGCTATCCTATCCTTAGAAAGTCTAACATGTCTGGTTCAAGTAATGTATTTTTTTAAACGTTTTAATTTTTTATATATGTTTATAAATACTTACATACACAACACAAAATCTAGGCGATAGTTCAGAGAATGTTCTAAAAAGGTTATTAATTATTTAACCTTTAGACGGCAAACGAAAGATCCTTTATATCCGTAGCGTCGCATTTGAGGGCGTAGGATTAGATGGACGTATTAGAGGTACCTGGAAATAAAGTATTAAACTTTACTAAAGGGATAAGACTAACGATCCCGTCTGTCTTTAAACAAATGAAAAGATTATATTCGGCTTACTATGTATAATTGAATTATAATAACTTTTGTTTCTGATCGAATCAAAAACGAAAGCATGTCTTGTATATGCGCGTATGCCGTAAATGTTTACTGTCCTTTACATGAAATTTATTTTAAAGCCTTCATATTGCTCTTTCCAAAAGTCAGGTTACAGTTAATAACGACAAAATAAGGATTATCGATAAATAAGCAGAAATGTATTTGTAACGGTACAAGCGGATCTATCACGCTTTATCACTGTGTTGAACAGCAACGTAACAATGAAGAAGACATTTTTAGATGAAAAGACCAATCCGTGAATATGAACAGAGCGCTACTACCAACAGAAGACGATTTGGTCGGCTGAATGTTCATTAAATATAGGCAGGAGTAATTCAACAACACCTTTCAGCATCGCTAATCTATGCAAAGGAAAAGGATGTCAGATGAAAGTCTCAATGAGTTGATTAATAGAAGAGTATAGTCTATCCGAGAATCGCTAAAAAATGAATGCCAGATAATCGGAAAGGTAGAGAATTATGAAAAGAACTCTATCATCAGAGTCCGGACCGCGGTACGCTATAGGGGAAAATCATTATAGGGGAAACAGTGTGCAGTCCGAATGTGCCGAAATAACGACAATGGTCTCGCAGAAAGCGGTTTTTGTGGCGGCTTGTGTTTTCGAGACGTGATTTCAAACTCGCCCATAAGCGGCTGCCGCAGCAAAGCCGTGGTATTTATGAAAATTTCTAGCTCCTGAAAAACGTTCCGATTAGTCAAGTCCAAAAGCCAATTAGAAAATATGCGTATTTGCAGAATATTAAAGGAGGTGAATTAATTATAAAACGCATATTCACGCAAGTATTTGTAATGTTTTGGCGAAGTTGGAAGCCGAGATTTTAGTTTTTACACTAGAAGAATATCTACCCCGTTGACGGACATAAATCACCTACATCGATTTAAAATTTGATGCTGATCAAGAATATATCTATTTTATGTTTATGAAAATGAATATCCTTTGGTGGTAGCTATAAACAACGAAGACCCAATAGCCTTAGGTTGCTGGCGTCCACGGCGGAACGTCCAGTAGGACGCTTCAAAGATTTCAGAAAGTATATGTATTCTTGATCTGCATCAAATTCGGAATCGATTAAACATGTTCCTCTGTCCGATTGTCCATCTGTCCATCTACGTAATGTCGTTTATAAATATTCTCCTGACCGAAAAAAATGAAACTGCCGATTTCAAACTTGGCAAAAACATAAATTTTTGCACGCATGAATTGAAAATGGGCCACAAGCTTCATCATTATACCTCAAAAACTGCAACCTATAGGCTGACAAAAGGAGTACGTAGATGTAGATTACACGGGCAGGTAAGCTTATCTTGACTTTGAATTGATTGATATCCTAATTCCTCCTGTGCTATACATGCTGTGAGGATGCAAAGTCGTCACATTTTCCGTCATGGTGGGGAGTGGAGCATGTGCTAAGTTAAGTTAGTTTTAAATCATTGCAATTAATAATACAATGTATTCTGGGCTGACATAACGGACGGCGGGTTTGAGGCAACTCAATCAGAAAACATACCTCTTGTAATTTTCTTATTATTCTTCGTTCGGTGAACGCGTATGTTCGGAAGATTTCATGAAGAAATAAATAAATAAGCAGCATATGTATACGTACTTGCTTTACTGTGAGCTATCTTCTATTACAGCATAATCGGGCGACGGTAATGCAATTTTGTGTATGCAATTTATATGATAAGGAAAATTATCTGAATACATCATTTATAGTGTTGTAAACTGTGTGCTGAAAATTTTACTGGAAATACTGGTCTTTTAGAGTTTAATAATAATTTTTGGCGGTGATTGTGCCAGATGTATTATTGGCTTAACAAACGGAAAATAATTGTGTGTTGTGCAATTGTGAAATGGTCTTGATTTTATTGTCTTTTGTGGGTTATTTACTAGAAATAAGGTGGCACATCTGCAGAGAGTTATCAAATCCTCAATTTAAGTAATGCTGAATTAAGTGCTAAACGAAATGTGCAGAACTAGTAGCTATATGACTTAACGGCGTATGGCAGGATAAGGTAGTGGGTACAGTGGGGAGATAGGATAAGGTAGTGTTGTATAATATATTGTACAGTTATTAATATTAATGCATTTGAACTCTTCTTTAGGGAGATATCTTTGTATTTTGCAGTTGGTTTTCCGTCTTCTTAGATTCAATTGTGAGTCAGTTCACTAACCCTAATATGCGCCCCGTTGCGTGTTGTAGCTCGTATATCTTTGAATCGAAGAGAACTCTTTTTGAACAGATGATGATAGCTCATATAAACTGCCAAAATAATAACCTTCTTTACGCTCCTCGAAATTTGATGATTTCAACGCTGTGTTTGTTTTTATTACATTAAAATCTTAATTAAAAGTATTTTTCAAATACTTTAAATACTTAGCGATTTGTTGTTTCTTAAAGTTCGTAAATGTCTTAATTTGAAAAAAGTATTTGAAAAATAATAAAATTTAAAAACGTTATCGCACAATTAGAAAAACTGCGGCCTTTTTTCATTCAATCCCTTTTGTATTAAGAATTCCTCCATTCTCTATTTTCAAAGTTTTCTTATTTTTTTCAAATAGTGCAAAACAGCTGTACATAAAAGAATTAACATACGTCATATCGAATGAAAATTTTTTAAAAGACGGCTAAAAGCCGTCATCTGTTTTTTGCCTTTACATCGGTTCCTAATGAGAATTGCTTTCTGTTAAGAATGGAGAGAGCACAGAAATCACAGAGTTGTTTTCAATAAATGCAAATCCTCTACGATGAAAAATATTCCAGCTGTAAGTAACCCCAACATGCAAACTTTTTCATGCATGTTATACATATCAAATCCACCTATATTCTGTATTAGAAAAACCAATAAAAGCACCCACTCTCCCATTCAGTATTACAGAGTATGGGAATTTGTTTTCTTCATTTTTCATTATTTAGTTTTTGTTAAAATAAATGTGATGGATGTAAAAGACGTCCACAGTCGTATATAGGTTTTCTACTGCTTTTGATTTATTGCTGTTATTATTACTATTTAATAGCTTTATTTTGCAATGTTCTGTTGATGTATTAGTGTGTTACAATTTCCGCTTTTCTCGATACGATTCGTATCGCTAGATCGTTGATATTTTGGTCAAGAGAAATACAATTCAAAGTTCTTTTATTTACAGTTATATTCTCTGCCTTCCCCAAATATTCTACTTATATACATTTTTACAAGCATTTTACTATGGCCAAATTCATGGTTCTATTTTTAATCCCTGTCTGCTTTTCCGGTAATCGTTTTCATGGGCCTGCAGCTGCATGACGCGCGGCGAATGTGCATTTAACTTTTTCCTCTTTAGGAACTTTACTATTTGGGAAAGTTACTTAGCTGCAATGAACTGGATTTGGGATTTCCGTAACACTACCGTCCACTTAATCTTGTTCGTCTCGAACAAGGTCGTTTCGATAGGTGGTCAGTCGGTCCGGGGTGCACCACTTTGAATCTAGTTCTGACTCCGGGATGTTTTCGTATTCGATAGACCACGTCATTTATCTTTGTGATGCTTTTGTACGGACTTTTCCATTGTAGTTTTGGAGACATAACTTTTTTACGTAAAGGATTGTACAATAACACTAAATCCCCTTTCTTAAATCCGTCGACATTATCCCTTAGATCGTATCTTGCTTTCATCCTGTCACTTACGATTTGCGTTCTATTTCGAACCTGTCAGTGCATGTTATCCAATATCACCCTCAATCTAGCAACATGTTCGATCCCGGTCCTTTGGACACTAGTCTGCGGGTCAGGCCTCAGGTTAGACACAAACAAAATCTTCGCCGGGGGTGGACCAGTGTTGTTGTGCACTGGTGATCTGTATGCCATTAAAAAAATTGGTATCTGTTCATTCCAGTCCTGGTGATTGTCGTCGATCACTTTTCGCAGATGTTCTTTGAGCGTTCGATTAAACCTTTCGACCATTCCGTCAGACTGAGGATGCAACGGACTCGTTCTAGTTTTATTAATACCAATTATTTGGCAACCCTCTTGAAAGATCAAAGATTCAAAGTATCTACCTTGGTCTGAATGAAGGTCGATTGGGGTTCCAAGCCAATTATTGACGGATACTTTGGCTATTGTCTTTGCTTCTTAGTTTGCTATGGTGGTATACTTCTGACCATTCACTGAAGTAATCATTGACTACCAGTACATATTTTTTTCCTGCATTGCTGGCTGGAAATGGTCCAGCAATATCCATTGCGATCCTTTCGAAAGGTGTACCCACGGTATACTGCCGCAGCGCCCTCTCGGCTTACTTTTGGAACCTTTCGATTTGTCGCACTGATCGCAGTTGCGAATCCATGCAGCTGCGGAATGCTTAATGCCTACGCAATAGAAATTTTCCTTGATCTTTTCCATAGTTTTTGTGATGCCAAGACGTCTTCCGCTTGGTCCGTGGTATTCCCTTATGATCTCATGAGTTCTCGCTTGTGGGACCATCAGTAATTTCTTAGCCCATGAAGCATCCTCACTATGACATATGCGCCA
>KK499856.1:473185-606630 GCA_000688715.1 Glossina pallidipes | reverse complement strand
AAAAGTTGATAGAAAACACAGATTTATAATTAACAAGTAAAAAAATTATATTCGTTTGTGACCTCAAAAAGGCAAAAAAGGAAAAAGAATTAAATTTTCATACTCTGTAAAATTGGATGGGTGTGCGGCTGATTTTTTCTATTATCGGAATAAAAATAGAAATTTATATAGTGCATGCGTTGTGTCTTATAAATAACGAGCAAAAAATTCGGAAAGAAACGTGTAGTTCTTGCCGCTTAGGCGTGTGGACGTTGTAACTGTGTTCTTTCATCGTTTTTGGATATTTTCAAATTTTTTTTACAAATTTGTAGGCGATGTCTTCATTTTCGCTAACCACAGATGCTGCAACGTTGAGCAGACGGACAGACGGATTAATAGAGCGATAGATGAACAGTACTCCTCACCCTTCGGTGATGGATATAGAAATTAATTGCTTGGTTTACAGGGTGTACAGCATATAGTTACGTAACTGAATAGCATATTCGGCAAATGACCTTCAGGTTTTGCTAGCTCATATATTCCATGGTATTAGTTTCAAAATCATTTTTGAAGGGTTTGAACACAAGGAGCGCGAATCGCTGTTCATTGAATTATATGTTGGAGCATTTTTTTTGCAGTAATTTATTTACCGTGTAGTAACATTAAGGCCTTCGAAAATAGTCATTTGCAGCTATTAACGAACTATTCAAGAATTATTATTGTTGGCGATTTGACAGATACTCAAGTTATTGGATCTGTAAGCTTGCTATATCGCACAATATGAGGCCCACACTCTAGAACTTAGCACACCAAACTACGTCACTAGTTGAATTTTTACTGCTTAGTGATGATGGCTTCCTTAACTATTCTAATCATGTCAAGTGCCCGTTCATGTCTTTTGATGCATTGATCTATGCCAGCTTTGGGATCAAGTGTAGATATGTCTCGTCTTTGATTGAATACAGGACCTTAAACATATCGATTGCGGTGGGCTCTCTGCTTGTGCAGTTGAGTTTGATTTAACCACGTTTCTAAATTTCGTGAGCGTTGATATGCAGTCGGAGCTTTTGTGTTCGTTTTTGAAATCGTTATACTCTTTTGCTCCTCTTGTAAGGAAGTAATCCCGGTGGAGACTAATAAGTGGATAACGTATAGTAATGTCAAGCAGGCAACGTTCCTTAGAAATTATGCATACTCGACTTGTCAATCTACTGGATCTGTAGAGAATTGGCAAGTTTATTGCCGTTATCGGAATAAGGCCAAAAAAACTATTCGTAAGAAAAGAAGAAAATATTTTATCAACTTGTTTGTGGGTATGGACCCTTCTACTATGTGGAGGATGTTAAGAAGGTTGGGTTACATTAAGCGAAATGACTGTCCGTTTAGATTCGGTATGGAAGAGGTGAATGATCATTTTGTAGGTGGACCGATTTACGCCTTGCTAATTGATTGTGAGCCTTGCACAAATATTTCTCATTCTTTTGTGTATCATGTCATGAGCTAAATGTAGTACTTCACAAAAGTAGATCAAAATCAATCGGTGATGACGGAATTCCAACCAAATTGCATACGAGAAGCTGTATATGCCACGCTGCTAATTGGAAACTGTTTGGATAAATGGATCTATTGATTAATGTAAGATATATACATTATAACAATGCGTTTGTGTTTACGAAATTTTTATTCGCTTATGATGAGGTTTGGAATATTTATATTTGTATATACCTAGTGCTAAGATTAAACTTCAATGATTTAGTGCGTATTGTACTGGCGCGTAAGCTGTAGTTGCCTCAATACATTAAATTGGCCCTTGGAGGACCTCATATTGATCTCTGAATAGATAATTTTAGATGTGGCCTGAGTCGTGGGACACCAGGCGTAGGCATTAAGATCATTCTTTTCCAACCGAATGTTACCAGTACTTAAACTTAAGATTTGCTCAACCGTCACGGTGCAATAAAAATTTTGAACTATCTTTCTTGTGAAAACAAAACCTTTGCCCTTCTGATTTACGAAGAAGTTTGAGAAATTTATTTGCGATGCTTGTTTAAATGATTTAAACCTGAACATAGAAACCAATCTGTTTGCCAATAAAACAGAATCCCCTTTAGACTTTTACTGCAAAGCCGGATTTACGGACAGCACTGTCAGCGGTCACGCTTTTTTTTATCGAAATGTCCTAAGAAATATAAATCTCTTGCCAGGATAACTGGGACATGGCGGGCTAAATCCTCGGCGTAAAATAAAAAAAGACTAATTTTGTAACCTCGCAATACATCCGCTTTAACATGAAAAAAATTATATATATATTTTAAAATTTTTTTCATATAATGGTTTGCAAAATGAGAAGGAAGGGGCCAAAAAAGAGGATTGATGCAACCCGTTTGCAATAGCGTTCGCCCTTGGGCAAAAGTACGTCGGTGTATTAAGATTCATCAAATTATCTTAGAGATGGTGAGCTGTAAGTTGAACATAAGAATACATCGATCGGCACAATAATAAAAGATGCGCCTATTTCAATTATTTCAAGGTGATAAGCACGTCCGCGTAAACTTAATATGTCATGTTCCACGAATGATGTTGGATATAAATACGCATACGATATACAATAATTTTGGAAAATAATCTAAAAAAGAAATAAATTATTTTATATCAATATAGTACGATCAACGTTTTATCAACAAAATGCCCTTCAAAATATCTTTCCAAGTAAGCTACATATCTTACCATATAGATTTTAGCATTTAGGAATACGCATGTAGCAAACTGATATATTCCTAACAATTATTCCACCATTTCGAATGATTTTGGATTAAAATCTTCCCTACCACATAATTTATATCTAGCACAACGTAAAAAGTTGAATATGTTTTGTGTATATATTTATATCAAGCTTCAGCCGATCTACACTTAAAATTTGTATTAACGTACCAGCATTAAATTTTGGATACGATATAGCTCCGCCTCTTCCTTCTTCAAATAGGGAAAGATAAAACGGGAACGTTGATAGCCACGGGTAAACGTTTCAGTTTAATCCGCCCACAATAAATTGATGATATTTTCATTCAAAGCAAATGTGTGTATTGCGTTATTGTATACTTTTTTGCTTGCTGAAATTAATCTTAAAATCTGAAAATAATCTTAAACATAAAATTTACAGTGCTTTCGCTCTATATCCCACCTTCGCAATCGTTTTCTCAGCAAGAGCTCTACGATTTATTCTCCGTACTTCCCCCCTCATTAATTATATGCGGCGACCTCAATAGCTGGAATACCATGTGGGGCTAAACAGTGAACAACACTCGTGGTACTGTTTTAGAAAAGGCCTTCCTTCAAAGCAACCTCTGCATTTTAAATGATGGAAAACCAACGCACTTTTCAACTCATCACACCTTTTCACATATTGATTTAACATGTTGCTCTCCCTCACTTATTCATTTGGTTACCTGGTCTATTTCTGATGATCTACATAATAGTGATTACTTGCCGATCATAATCGATCTTAACCTTTCAAAGTCCTGTGTTGCTCCAGCAAAACATGCCAAATTCCTTCTAGATAACGGGGATTACCATTTAACGGGAACTGCTATCATGATGCTGCTATTATGTTTAAAGCAATTCGCACGACTGTTCATCTCTCAATCCAGCAGCCTTTTTAAACGAGCTGGGCTTCCATAGGGGAACAACACGCTTTCGTTATTGAGGAAAAACAAAATGTATCTATGGCACGCTTTAAGACATGTCCTGATCATGATCATTTGTTACTATATAAAAAGGCCAATGCTCTATTCAGGAAAGAGTTATGAAAATCAAAGGCACTTAGTCTCGAACTTCTTTCGAAAAGAATTCACAGAAATACATCAATGAACAAAGTCAACAGACTTAATGGGACTTTAAATCTGAACGAAATCTCTGCCGTCTGCACTCCCAATGGAACTTTAATTGACGCAGATGAGATTTCTAATTATTTTGGAAAAGTATGATGCGAATACTCCTCTGACATCAACTTTCCCAGAGCCTTTATTGAAAATAAAAGAACCCCAATTTCTCTTTCGAATGCTATTGACAGATGTACCATGTTCCTGGAAAATTGTACATCTACCTTAGAGCTTGAAAGTTGTCTCTCCAAATCGAAGTGGAGGACAAGATCTATCTCATACCAAATGATCAGTGTTCTGCCTAATTCAAATAAAAAAAAAATTACTGGGCCTATATAATACGGTATTTTCGACTGGCCATATACCTGGCTACATGTGGAAACTGGCAGCAGTTGTTCCAATTCCAAAGTCTAAAAACGTCACCATTGCATCGGACATATTATTGGAAAATATTATGGCGTCTAGATTATCTTGGTTTCTCGATTCCAAGAACAACAAATCAACAAATCAACAAATCAACAGGTTGATTTCAAGCGAGTAGAGGGTGTATCGACGCTCTTTTATATATTGATTATTTTACAACTAAAGCAATTTCTGAACGTAATCATGTAACAATTCTTTCAATTGATTTCGAAAAAGCATTAGTCCTCATTTTTTTTTAAGCCTCATGAAATCATGGAATTTTGGACCCAAATTCTTTAACTACATCAAATCGCATGGGCGGTTTAAAGTTAGAGTTAACAATCATCTCTCTGATCCTTTCCGCTAATGAATGGCATTCCGCAAGGATCTCTTCTTTCTTTCACGCTTTTTCATATCGCTTTCAATGAAATTAGTGAAATTCTTTGCCGTGTACCGAGAATCGAACATTGTCTCTACGCGGACGATGTATACATTTTAACAATAGAAAAAGATAGCATGAAGGCAATCAACATCCTCCAATCTATTGGACGAGAGATCTTCACATGGGCAAACTCGTGAGGCGCTAAAATTTATATACAAAAATCAAAAAAAATGCACATTTGTCGAAAGGAGATATGTGATGCAGCAAATCTACTGATGCATATTAATGTCTTACCAGTACTAAAAGTGGGAAACGTACGAAATGAGTAGGCTGATCGAGCAGCGATGTATGCTGCTTCTGCACCTCTAATTATGGATGATGTCGTGAAAAAGTTGCATCCACAAAGATGCGTTGGAAAACAAGTTAAAGAGAGAAATTTCACAAGGAAATCTACAATACCATCATCAGCACTACTCCTTTATTAACCCTCAATTAATTCCATCGTTATATTCAACAAATATTGAGAAAATCAAGAACCAAACATTTTCGAGAATTCGCTTTGGCCATACAACTGCAACTGGATCTTAAAGAAGTCCTCCTCCCCAATCTTCAATTGTGGAAAAATTCTCGCTATAAAGCACATTCTCTGTGACTGCCTTAAGTTTTCCTAGGATAGAAATATTGCATTTGGAGCGACTAATTCTATGGACGTTCTAAAATCCATTACAGAACGTAATATCAATACACTATATTACTTTATTAAAACTATTAGCCTCAATGTCTAAT
Source organism: Glossina pallidipes (assembly GCA_000688715.1). Lineage (NCBI taxonomy): Eukaryota > Metazoa > Arthropoda > Insecta > Diptera > Glossinidae > Glossina > Glossina pallidipes. Next base: position 601,203 of record KK499856.1, on the reverse strand, counting down.
GTGTTTTTATAAATTAGAGCCGATAGCCTGTGTTGCTAGTGGTCAACGTCTGTTTCTTTTAGTCTAAGAATTTATTGGATTAATCTAAAATTATAATAATAATAATAATAATAATAATATATTGTATATACGTTGGAAGTGCATTAAAAGAACCAATTGGAGAGAAAGTTTGCGATATTATGTATGCAGCTAAAATAGCTAACTAAATTTTAGTCAAAACCGGCCTTCCGTCGAAGAAAGAGAAGCTCAATCACACTTCCACATTTCTTACAATGACATGCCTTGAAAATCTAAGACACCTTCTTTATATATCCTTTTAGAAGCAAGTTATTAAAATCTAACTTCATTGCGACATTTTCGGGTTAATCCCTTTTTAGGCGAATTCTTGTTAATCTTTTCATCAGTCGGCATCTGCATGAGCCTACTTCACTCTATGACGTCGTGACGGCATCGGGAACCTGTTTTATCATTTCAAGAATTTTTAGAAACGCGGTTAAATTTCATGCAGGTTTTGTTTATTAAAGGTGCGATTTTCCTAACATTCTCCTATATTAACTCTTTTTTTATATTATATTACATGGAATTCAATTTACGCTATTCATAACTTATCCATCGACTTACCACGCACCTATTCTTCACTTTTATGTTACACATCCTACTTAGCCATCACGAAATCGTCGCACTTATTTTGCTAATATCACATCACATTCAATTTATAGATTACTATAAAAAGAAATCAGAAAAAAGCAGTATTTAAAGGGAAATATACACAAAAAGACTTCTACGAATTTCCCATGACGACGAATGCTCTTGGAGTTGTTGTATATTTGCAATAATCAAGCGTTAATTGCAGTCGGTCATTACCATGTATCTTACTTTCCCTTGTCGTCACATTCAAACGACCTCTTGCTTTTTGTTCACTTCAATATATGTTTCAGTTAACAACAGCCATGGCACAGTTCCATTAAAACATAAGATTTATATCGTTCATATGTTGATGTTAGTTTTTATCTTTTTTTTTGATTTTTTTAAAATTAAAATTCACACCATTGCAAAATCTTTTGCATCGTCAAAATCAAATATAAAGTTCATTATAGTCAAGTTCGAAATACTCTGTATCAAAGCGAAATACGAACGAAGTCAAAAACGAACCATTCTGTCTATATCAAAATCAGTTGCACATATAGTTTGCATAAAAGGGGGCGCTAGTAAGAGTTAGAGAGAAAAGAGCAGCAGAGGTTATTTCCGCGGAAAAAATTAAAAACAAAGCCAACGTGCAAGCGACCTTAGAAGGAGGCTTAATGGAATCGAATTAAGTACCAGCAGGAAACTGGACAAGGCCACAAAAATAAAGAGATGTCATATAGCGCTATATTAAAGAATGTAATGGAAAATGAGAGCCTGCGTAAGCTGGGCGAGGAAGTAGTTAAGCTGACAAAAACCAAGAATGGTGAATTGATCTTGAAATTGAAAAGATCCCATGAAGGAAAACCCGTGCCAATGCAAAGAAAAAATTTGTTCCTTACTTGACGAACAAGCCAGGGCTAAGTTCTTCTGTAACGACAAAACTGTCATCAAGGGCTTAGGTGAGGTGGCGGAATAGCAAGAAATGGCAGCACTTATAAACTTCTCCTCGTCGGAGCATGGAGTAATTCAAATGCTATAAAGTCTATGAGGCCACAAGCATGCTGATGACGACTGTGAGACTTCCTAGCGAACTGACTGTAGGTCTACTACAGAAGGCTAAAATTGGATAAAATTGGATGGCTGATTTGTAGAGTGCGCGAAATGACTGCAAGCGTTAAATGTTCTAAATATTTGGAATTAGGGTATATAGCGAGAGCCTGCAAAAGCAAAGTCGCAAGCAGCCACTGCTGTCTGAATTGCAGTAAACCGGAATGTAAAGAGTATAAAAACGAGCGAAAATACTACTTAGCTATGGGCTGTATGAAAAAAAGTACACTGGATCTATGATAGATATCACTCACGCTTCCACCCCACTTGTACGCTACTGCCAATGGCAAGTGAGTGGTACGTATACGCACCACCATCCGGTAACTACGACACTGAAGGAAGTATCACCTGTCGCTCGTCAAGCAAATGTGGTCAAACTTTTCACGCCTGGTTGGAAGATAGTTGCACATGGCTAAGAACATGTAACTATGGCTTGCGATGCATCTATGGGTCGGACTGCTTAAAGGTGAGGTCAGCAGTAAGAAAGAAAAATAAAAGTTTGAAACAGCTATGAGAGGACGCGGAGTCGAATGCGGAGTGATGCATACAAAGTTTTAATGGCTAATCTGAAGGGCAGGCAAGAATTATCGGGCTACTAAAGTATTGTACGATTCTAGACATGCACCATGCAAAATCTGCTTTATAAAAGGGAAATAGGCGTTAGAACGTAAAGCGTGACGGCTGGCGAGCCACGAGGCTTCATATTTCGGCCAGTTCTTTGGAATATAGCTTATGAGGACCTACTAATAATAAAGATAATAAGATGTACCGCCGATGTGGATATTGTTTCTGTAGCCAAAGAATTGCCACAAATGCAAGACGTTGGATGGATCGCAAGTGACATTAAAGAATGGCTCACGAGTAAGAAACTAACTTTAGCTCCGCAGAAGATTCAAGCTGTTTTAGTCAGTCATGCGTCAGGCATGCTACTAGTAGATGCCAGCCAACTCACAAAATCGTATGATACAAGAATGCATCTTGGGAGTAAACTTATTGCTGAACGGAGTGTGTGCACATGGTACTGAAGATGGGACGCGCCAGCGCAGGCGCACTGAACACATCAGCTCATAAATGATATGAAAAGATAGGTAACAAAACAGCAAGGTAGCAGCCATAACTTTTTTCCGCAAATGGTTAGCGGTCATGGTTGCTTTCTACAATATTTTTACAGATTCGGAATCAAACTTTGGAAATTCTTGCACCCAAGTCGTTATTGAAAATGGGTCAAATCTGTTGAAGGACATGTCCATAGCACCACGTAAAGTGTGAATGCTTCTGTTTTTCAAAAGGAATAAAAAATTGGGTTATAACGCGCAGAAACAAGCTTTAAAAACCCCATAAAGTATATAAATTCTTGGGCAGTTTTAAATTTCCAACGGACCTAAGAATGTCCACCTGTGTTTCTGTCCATTTACCTGTCTGCGCAACTGTGTGATATCTGTGACAAACATTCTCCCGTTCGCAAAAATGAAAATAAAACAAATCACATAATTGCCCAAGAATTTGCTGAAGAACAATCAAATGTCCTTTTTTATGACATTTCAAGTGCATAAATAAAAAAACGTTTAAATTAAGCATATATTTGTGTTTATTATATTTAATAAAATTGGAGCTGTTTATATACTTCGCATTTGAAATGTTACCTACGGCGGATTATTCGAATAGTCATGGCGCAATGCTGGAAGTGTATCACTCGCTTCATTCGCCTCCCAGTATCTCTCTTCGATTATCCGGCTAGAATCCCATAAGAATTCTCTATAACTTGTCTTGTTAATGAAAGGCGAGCTAAACATCTAAGAAATCATAATCCATAAGTGAGCATTCAGGCGAAATCCTGTAAAGTTTACAAATATTTACGCTACTGGAAGAAAGAGCGTACATCTAATTGAAATAGATGACCGGATTGAATGTTTATGAAGATGTTCTTCGACCAATTCATATAACAAATCCAAGCCTCCTTACAGAGCCTTGCATTTTTTCATGCCATAGGTATACATGTTGCAAACATCTATTAAGCTACTTTTTTAAATTATTTCTTTCACTAATCAATTTCAAAAGGCGTATTTGTTTTCACATTAATTTGCTGCTCTAATTTTTTATGTTGATATCGTTTTCTGACCGAGAAATTCTGCAAAAAAAATACGCAGGAGGCGTTACAGCAACCAACCTTAGGCCAATAGAGCCACTCGTCCGTCCTTACCTACATTCCATTTGTTTCTATTGTGCCTAGCCGTTTCAATGTCGTTGAAGAGAGTGTTCCTTCCGTTGCACAGGGATGACGACTAAGCTAAGCAAACACAATAAATATTCTGTCTTCGGTGTCTCACCTCTTTGGTGCGAAGAATGAGCGTATTGTGACACGCTTTTTTATAGTCGCGATCACCATTGCTGTCCCGTTACACAGTTGTTCTGCCCACACCTGTTACAGGCTGGCACGCGTTTTACCATGTATGAATGTATGTGCTACAATAGCAATGTTCGCTTATGTACAGGTTACAATAGTGTTCTTATGTATATTTTACATTAAGGCTACCTTATGTATGTGGTTTATCGCTTACCTTACTTACGTGTTACTATAGGTTTATCGCTACTATTTCATAATGTATAGCCGTTAATCCCTACATCAAGCATTTATTTTTACAAGCGCAAATGTATTGTTATCAACCGACATATGATTCGAGGCATGAAAAATAATAAAAAGAATATACGTACAGAATGTTAAGTTCTAACACAATAGGTTTTTTCTTCCCCTCTTTATTATTTTATTTTTATAAATAAACCTAGATTACGATAGTTTTTACGAGAGAGGAACGGTATCACTTTAGTGTAGAGGAAAATACGAATATCACATGGATAATATTTTACCTAACCAAGACGAGAGCGAGAACTTAAACGTTTTATATATATATTCTGTAAATGAATTGTATTTAGGCCTCCTAAGAATTGTAAATGAAACCTATAATAACTTAAAAATCACAACTCAGTAGTGCGAGCTTAATTTCAATAGCATTTGGATAAATAAAGTAAATTTGCAAAAGATGGTTTGCATACAAGAATAGGCACAAGAAAGATAAACTAGACAGGTATTTTTAAAATTTAGTTTGTGTTTCCTGTTCAACATAATTGACTAACGGCATCGGTGGGCGAAGAAGGAATTAGGCGCTTTCGGAAAATGAATGCCAATCTTTCCAGTCTCTAAGAACGGAATTACACAAATCTAATTAACTGAGTCAAAATGTTCTGATAATTTGTGATTATAGTTGGACAGAACGAGTATATATTATAGGATTATCGTTTTGGAACTATTTGTCAGACACTCATAAGATTTGTACTTAGTCTTTATACATTCATTATCACCCTCACATATGGGCCTATATGTTTATCTTTATGATTTCTAAAACCAAGCCAATAGTAACAACAAAGGAGAAAATTATATTCGTTCGTAGACGATTCTTTTATATCAACATGGGGTAGACGCGGTTGATTTTGTTATTTTCAGCATAAAAGTGGAAGTTTACATGGTGAATGTGTTGTAGTTTATGAGTAACAATCAAAAAGATTTTATGTAAACAAACACGGCGACGTGCTTAAATCGATTCAGAATTTGATGCCGATCAAGAATATATATACGTTGTGGGCTTTTTGAAGCTTCCTTTTGGGCGTTGCAAAGGTTTTGACAAAATAAATATGCCTGAAATAAGCCTTTCTCCGAAGCCACTATTATCTCTTTACAAAACTAACTCATAACTATCGTAGCTCAGAATTTTTTTGTGATTAAAGGTTTCTTGCCGTTAAAGTCGTTAAATATTACAGTTAGTAAGTTCCTAACCATATTTAATTGTTGTCGTAAGTAATGTGATAAGATTTTAACCGATCATTGCCAAAGAAATCTTGAATTCCTTTTTCGATATTTCTTGAATTCACTTATTTGCTCGACGTGTTTTTTTCGTTAAAACTGTTTCCAAAAAATTAAAAAAACATTTAACAAGATATACTTAACATTTTAAAAGTATTTTTCAGTACATTTCAATATGTATGTTTATACGCATAAGTGACAATTTGGGTGAGAATGTTCAGATAGATGTTTACTTGCACATAGAAGTTGTATTTTAAACTATATCCATCTGCTTTGAAATGGCCGTAAGCAACTTTTTAGATGTCCTATGCAAATGAGTAACACTAATATCAGTAGCGATGTTAGTTGAAAAGTGCAAGCTATAACGACAGTAGCCTGGCCAACGAATCATCCACTGAGTCAACAAAATGAAAAACCAAAACGTAAAGTGAACTACTGTAAAGTGGATTAGTGTCAATTTTTTTTGAATGATTAACCTTCCAATGTTGAGAGAAGTGTGATACTATCATGCTATAGGCGACATATGGTATTAAAAAAATAAGGTGCTACTGTTTTCCGCTTTTTGCTAACTTTGCCCCTAAGTTACTGATGTACGGGGACTAAAATGTAAATTGAAATTTAAAAAAAAACAATATTTGTTTTTTTGACAGTTAAATCAAAGGCAGAAATTTTTGAAAATATTTTAAAATTAAATTCCAAGGGTCAGCAACTGAATGAAGAAGAAAATTAGTAAAATTTGGCAACAAATTGTTAGAGAAACACTTTGTTGGCTTGAATTGACCAAAACGGAGGTGACTTCAACTGTCGACACTTGTCATGGTAAAGGTCAATATTAATGGTGTGTGCCAGGAGCGGGGGGGAGGGAGAGGGGGAAGGGGGAAGAGTGGCCTTTCGTAAGTGGGCGTCATATTATGTCCAAAGCACGATTTTTTTTGGCCATATTTTTATCTTTGTATCGCTAACTTAGGTTTTTTGTAACTCTTTACCTTTCCCATTAAATAACTTTAGCAGATTATTCTTTTGATATTCAAACAAGAAAATTGACTGATAATTATTATAAACAAAACATTTATAATTATTTACTTACATTAAAACCAGTTTTGAACGTTCAAAAAATAGGAAAAAATATATGCATGTATGAGAACTTACGGTAAATTAATTTACAAATTAATAAATACGTATAAGATCGTATGATCGTACACTGCTGATGACACTGCTGATGGTGGCAAGTTGACTTTTGATTCATATAAAAACATGGTCGTGTTATTAGCATACGATTGGCACCGGCTGATTGTGGTCTGTTAGTATTAAATGGCCTCGTTTGCTCTGTTGACAAGCCGCGGTATAATACGTTCGAACGTGAGATGTTATACACAAACCTGGTTAGCAAAGGAAGTAGGCATTGAACAAATAATGTTAAATGTGTGAATGTATGAATTTGTTCTTAGTTCGTTGAATAGTTTAATGCCATCTAGCTAGATAATATATTTGTAAGCGCATTATATTCCGTTTCATACAAACTGTTTTTACATATTATTCACTGGCTTGTTGGCACCGATGTTTTACAGTTGAAAGCGATCAGCCAACTGTTCCTTAGGACAGTTTGAATGATATGCATACAAATTCATCAGTCTATTTTTCATTTATTTAGTCTAACCGCCTTATGAAGGAAAACAATGCAAACAAACTTCTGTTCATTACGTAAAATTATTACTTCTTATGGTCTTATGAAACATATATATATATATATATATATATATATATATGACATTCTGTGATATCGATACAGAAGTAAGCGCAGAAGGAAAATCAATCATTGAATTATAAGTTAAGGAAAATAGACACACTTTCCTATGTCAACGTTAAGGGATAACATAACTGACAACGTGTATAAATTTACTAAAGTGATAAATACGTAAAATTAATTAAGTAGAAATGAAAATCCGTTTACTTCTGTGTAGTTTATCGTTTATTCGTAAGTTGAAATTGAAAAATAAAATTTTTACATGTTCGTGCTAAAATGCCAGTTAACTAAATGCAAAAATTTCTTTGCACCAGCAAGAATTTTTCAAGAAGCTTCTAGAAGAACTACAGTCAAAGCAACATATCTAAAAAGACAAATGGATCTTAGCAATTCATATAAAGAGTGGGTTGCAGATCTTAGCGAAAGCTAGAAAATGCAATTTAAATTGCCGCTGAGCAACGTTGTAAAGATTTTACTAATGATTCGCGTTCATGTTATTGTAGAAACACCGTATGACACTCATAGAAGTGCAGCTCTATAAAATCTGCCACCTTTCTCAGAAGTCTTGCTATTTGCATAATCACATAAAGCCACACCAAAAACCGCCTGAACTTTTAAAAAAAATTCCATAGAAATTCACACAGATGATCAAATAAACGCTACTGAAAATAAGTTTAAGTGATTGTATTCTAAAGCAAATGCTAGATTTCCATCAAAGCTTAAATTATGTCCTGATTGTCTTACATCATACCATCGCAGTTCAGAAACAGAAACACGACTTGCTATAAATGCGGCGCAAAGGATCACATCACCTGCACGCTTATACCAGCAGAACAAACGAAAATCTGAGAGCTTACGGTAGTTGTGCAATATCAAAATGATAAAATTTTCATAGATTGCAGGGTTTTAATACAATTATTGATTTTCGAATGGATGCCGATGCTTCTATCTTATTTATAAACAAGGAAACTCACGTAACTATCGCCTATTCGACTAAATTACACGGTTCAAAAAGATCACAATATAGGTTCGGTCGAAATCGAATCCCCATTGTGGTGAGCTGAAAATGAAAATTCGATATGGGTAAATTATCCAGGAGGTTACTGTTATAGTTTTTGATGCAAACCTAAGCACTAATGTCTTCCGGTTTGATTTATTCCAGGCCTTTTATTTCAAAGCAAATAAAATAAAAAAGATTGGTGACAAATATACTGATATTTTTGATCCAAATCTAATTGCGGCTTAAAACTTTAAAACACGCATTCAAGATAACGTCAGCCCCCCTTCACAGTTTCCGAAATTTAAGGAAGAAGTCGAACGTATGGTGAGTCAAGGTGCAAGGTCCAATTCAATTAAGCAACTTCTTCCATTGTTATTATTAACTAACATAATGGTTCATTATGTATTCGTGGAGATTCAAAAGAAGCTATCTACGCACAAGTTATTATGATATTGATCAACATACATTACCAACTAGGGAAACGTTAAGTCGTTATTGTTATTTTCCAAAAATTTATTGAACATTTATTTTCTGGTTTAGAACGATAAGCAAATTACTTCGATGACGTCATTATCTCAGCCCAGACATCGTCAACTCACATGCTTCCCTTTGAAAATATGTTTCGAATTTCAAACTCTAATAGTATGGAATGGAATATACGAAAATGCCTCTTCTTATAAGACAAAACAGAGAATGTGAGTCGAATAATTACAGCCGGCGCCGTACTACCTGATGAATCTGGGGTAAAAGTCGTAATGGAATTCGAAGGATATAGAGTCAAAGGATAGGGCTGCCATAGCCCGCCATAGCTCAGTTGACTTTACATGTAGTCATTTTTTGTAAACAAAAAATAAATTTAGTTAACTTTTGATCAAATGCGTACTACAGTGCATTAATTATTAAGGGATGCTAAGTAAGCAGTACCCGTCCTGCCAAATGTAATTAAGCTGCGGCGGCCACAAGGTTCAGTAAACCTAAAACGTCTTCCAACAGTAAGCATTGCGGAATGCAGCATCAATCAGTAACTTGGCCGTCATTCAAGCAGTTTTATCGCCATTGGATCACCTTTCATTGTTCAATGATATAGTGAAGTTTCCATTAATAAACCTAGCGCGTTCAAGCAATCCAACTTCCAAAAAATAACTTCCAAAAGACAAAATCTTTACTCCTCATACGGTCTTTATTTTTGTTTTGATTTCCTTGTTATGGAGCATATTTTCAGGCTTTTTTTGGCTTTCAAGCCAACACCCTTGCTAACTAGGATCATTTTTATCGAATTATCGGAGATAAGGTGTTTTGTTGAGTAGTATTGTTGAGTGGTATCGCTCATATCAATAATAATCACTTGTCATTTACGTTGGCATAAAATTGCACCTAATATTAAAAACAAAAACATCAAACGAAACTTTAGTTCGTTATTCGACTTAAGTAAAAGATAATTTTTTTGTTTTCTTTTTGTTTATTGCATAGTTCATAGAACTTTATTTTATTCCCGCTAATAGACTACTTATTTATAACGATGACTTTGACCATACTCCAGCGAAGACTAATCCTCTCATTACTTTTGTTGTCGATCTCTCACAACCGAGTCTCTTTTCTTTACATTCTTTTGTTTTTATGTTTTTTTTTCTATTCTATACGAGCGTAGTGACTGTGGTACATAGCGGCTATCTGCCATGCAGAGCAAATATCAAGACCACTTTCTTTTATATTTGCCCGATCGGCCATTGCACTTTTTGCATTGTGCAATGATAAAAGAAAAACAGACATAAACACCGACGGACTCTAAAACGTCCGCATTCCAAGGAGTCGAAGTCATTAGAAGCATTTTTGAGAATAGTAACCACACCACATTTTCCTACCTAACTTTGCTATTGTGGCAGTACCTTTACACCCTTTCAGTGAAATCAGTTCAAAGTCAAATACCATAGACTCTGAACCATTGTAATGCTGACGCTTCATTAGGGTTGCCAAGCGATTTCGATGAAGATTTCCATAGCGAAGAAGATCTTTGTGACATCACGTTTGGTGACTTGGCTTTTGGTTCTGAATTAATTTACAAATACAACAACGACGATTTCGTGTTACGTCAACAGTGTTACGAGGAGAAACACGTTTTAATCCTTAACTTTTCTTTAATCATAAATAGTCTTTCGTTATATACAATAGATTGCTTTGTTTACATAAATTTATCCGAGTAGTTATTCCAGAAGGATTGAGAAACGACCACTGGGGCATTGGTAAAATGACATAGTTAGCCAGACAACGTATATGGTAGGTAAGCATTGATGATGACATTCACCGTTTAGCTTCACATAAAAGGGGAAAAGGGGAAAAACGAAACCAATAACCGGTTGGGAACGTATTCAAGCCGACTTCGCGGGTCCAATTTTTAATTCCATGTAAATCACTTGCTTTGATGTAATAGATCTCGATTATATGGCAAACTTTTAACAACTCTTGCAAAAAATTGGGTATCAAGCATAACACAACTGCACCTTTTCATCCCTCCTCAAGCGGAATATCCGAACGTTTTGCAGTCTATTCAAATCCCACATTTGAAAGATGCTGTACGCAACTACATATCGTTTTCTGTCTAACGTCAGGGTACATCTCCAGCTGAGTTACGTCATGGACAATCTGCTAGAACACTTTGGTCTCAGCTACCTGCAGAACACGTAAAAAAAACAGTGAAGAATCTGAAATTTTGATCGTACTTGTTTAATCCGTTTTCACAAAGGGAAGAAAGGCAACATCAAGAAAATTATGAAGAGGATCAATCCGAAAGTGTATCACGTGGTGAAGACCAATTTGAAAGTACTATTTGTCGCAGTAAAATGGAGAAACGGCGGATTTTTTGATATATGTAACCTGATTTTAGGAGACGTTAGAAGAATAGCTTATTAGTATTTATTAAGACCATTTAAAAGGGGAGTGTTGCTATGTCTATCCTCTTTTACCCTGAAATATTATTAGTTTTAAGTTCTTATTATATTTTGACTAGTCACACCTTGTTATATAGATATTGGTACGGAAGCAAGAGTAGATGTAAAGTGAAGTATGAAATTATAATAATACTATATATGGAATTGCTTATCGTAGCTTGTAAATTCACCAACGTTCCAAACGTTGATGGGTTACAACAAAGCAGACCACACCTTTTTCTTACTTCGCATTCATACAAATAGGAACTTAAAATCCTTGTACTTCGCGGTAACTCAAACTTCTGCATTCATTTAGAAACTCATTCTCCTGTATTCATATAGATGGGATCTTGACAATTCTCTCTTATAAAATATAAACGAAAGTTTTTTTTACGTTTATATTCGCTCTTGTTCTATCTCCATTATTAACTTTTTGTTTCTTTACTTGCTGACCAGTAAAGTCGTTCGTTTCGGTTAAATAAAATTCGTTTTTGTTTTACATACATTTAGTGAAGTGTGATTATTCAAAAAGTAATAAAATTATAAAAATGTTGAAATAAAGTGTAAAACAAAGGGAAAAGGCAATAAAACAACCCCCAAACACTAATCATATACTAATCATCGCCACGTTTCTTCGCCCCTTCGATAAATTGGGCAGAACTTAACAACTTTTTCAGATATTTAAATTGGAAGCTAGGTGATAGCATTTGGTGCCGATAGAATTTTCGTTCGATTCAAATTGAATTCCTAGGACGACCATTTGATAAGGCAGGTATCCTTCAAACGAATTCTGTTTAAGTGTAGGTGTAGCATAAGACTCTGTTCTTTCTTCCTCTCTATTACAGGTGCTCATTAACAGCTTCCTGCGAATAACACAAGGCCCTATCTACTCTGCTATATCCAGCCGAAATCAGAGCGTAACTTGCATGTGTGGACGGGGACTCTCAAACTTTGCTTGGAGGCCCTCGAAGGACGAAAGTGTGTCCAAAACCCACGATAACTTGAGCGTCAGTGTAATGCGGGCTGTGTTGCGCTTATGTACAGGTACATTCGGAGCAAGTGTTCCACAGAGATAAAACCGATTTGTCAAACAGTAAAGTCCTTTAACAGGACAACATGGCTTGCATCGCGTTCTAAGCCATTCGTTCTGGAGTAAATGTACAACGCACAATACACTAATGTGGCTCGTCGTTTTTTAACCGTCCGCTTTTGGAATACTTCATATCTCCACTTTCAAGTCGAACGTTCACAAATACCATTCCCTTTCTCCATCCTTCTCTTCCTATAAATATTCCTGGTCGCTACCTTATCCGGGCGTATAAGGGACATCCTCTAAGAAGCAAAAAAACACAAAAGAGGCATCCTATACTAAGGCATAATGAAAATGAAGACCACGATATATCGTAATTTGATTACGTTACTCACGAGCAATGTTACGACAGTAGGAAAAATGCTTACCTTATTGAGAGCTTTAAATTCTCCATTTATTAGAGCTATTACATATTCCTTAGCTATCGGCCTTTCTCGATATCGAGAACAACAAATCAGCCCCTGAATAAATATGTTTTTCTAATCATGTGAAGCACTGCTGACAACCGTTAAAAGAATGTGTACAAACCAGAGCTCTTTTTTACCAAACCCACATGCTTTTTCTATAAATAACATATCTACATATTAGGGCAATCAGTGGTACAACAAGGAAAACGTTGTTGTACCTTTTCATGTTTTTAAGAAAAACAAAGAGGAGACTGCTACTGCTGAGTGTGTGGGAGCGGAGAAAATCAAGCGGGTCGCATTCGATTTTTCGGGCAAGACTTTTAGTAAGAATCTCCACATTTTATTTTCTGGAAAAATTTACGTAACAGATCACGTTCAAATATTTTCTTTTGGGGGAAAACCATCTACATTTTCAGAAATTTTTTTTAATGGGTTAGTGGATGCTTTCAACCGTTTACAATTAAAATTAAAGCCTCGATCTCTTTCCCAAACGTTCCCAAAACATCGTCTTTATCAAAAGTATCCATGAGGATAGTTATAGCTTAATATCTTAGTCGTTTATTTCTAACTTCTGTTATGCGTCGAGACTAGCCCTTAGAAAGTTCTTTTAAATGTGGTTCCAATTAAGGGTTCGTCTAAGTGGATATTAAATATCTGTGATGAAGTTTTTGGAGTTGATTACGAATTCGGCTACACATTTTCTTGCCTTTTTCTCTGTCGCTTCGCAACATGTAAAGTGTAAAACATGCATTTCTCTCTTCAAGAGGCTTAGTGAAACAGGCATTTTCGGACAAAACATCTTCGAGAGCCAACAGTGAGGAGGAGTATTTGAATAAAAGAATAGAAAGAACAGAAGGACGTTTTTATGCCACTGCGATTGCACAATAACGATTGAACAAAATTTATGGTCACAAGAAAGCACGTACGTAATGCGTTTCAAAACTTTAAATGCATTTATATCAAAATACCAGTTTTCAAAACGGCCCCTATGAAAATTTTTATGGCTGTCACACTTTTCACTTTAAGTTTTTGCAGTGCATTTAAATTTTGCCACACAGGGGGTTTTCAATAAATTTATGTAAACATTTTTTTAACAAATAATTGCTCCTTTTTTTCAAAATTAAACTTTTTCATTCATATTATCAGCCACCATACAATGATATTTTGATTCCTTTTTTTTCTTTTGATTCAAATTTTCAGCAACAAACACATGGGCCGCAGAGGCCGTTCAATTCAAGAATGAGGACGGCTGCAGAATTGCATATTTTCATATTTTTTAGAAACAATTTGTTTTTTTATACTTAAATGTATGCCTAATAAACTTTTTGCGCATAGTTATTCCACCATCTTTCGCTCCACATAAGTAAGAATGTAAGAAAAGTCTTTTTTAGGTAGTTTCGATGGTTTTTCAACAAACGTTCAGCCGAATCATTCTATATTTCTCTAAAAGGAAAACATGCGGCAGTAGTTTCACTTCCCGTCACAGTCTTTTACAATTTTGATAAATTCGCTTAAACAATAGATTATTTAGGATTCGACTCAAGAAAAATATAATTTTTCGAAGATAATTCATATTTATTTATTTAGACATGAAATGCAGCTAAAGTAAATTGAGGGTTGGATGCAAATGACTCTTAGAAATAAATTTTATGCTAAGTATTCAAAACTATTACAAAGAATTTAAAGAAAAATAAAACGATTGTAAATAGGCCGTGGCGGATTCGTAGCGCGCAAACGTGTTTTTGTAGGCACCGTGTTTTTGGCTTCGATTACGATGACATATAAATTTAAACAACTCAAGACACTTGAGAATGAGAAATGTGTAAGTAAAACGTGGGACCGATTAAAACTTTTGTTCAATGCCAAGGGGTATCGCTGTTAATAAGCAGCAGTTGAATAAAGGGAAAGAGGTGGTGGGCTATGGTTTAGCAAAAATTTAAAATACTTAAAAAAAAAAAAAAAAAACACCATATTTATAACCGCTACAAAAGCTCGAAGTTGACTGCCGCATATGTAGACAATGTGATTGACCGTAGGTACTATAATGTCCAGAATAAGCTGTGCTATTGCAATTGCTTGCAGGTGGTGAAGAATAATTTAAGAAATGATCTTAAATATTTTTATGGCTTCGTTACTAGAAAAAGAAAACTTCGTTCATGTAGTTAAACAACGTTGAATTTGCAGATGATACCGTAATGCGGTATACGTTTGTAACAATATGACCATCGTAAACCCATATATGAAAATCCGATTTCCAAACAACCACAATATAACCTTGAGTTTGCTTGACTTTCAATGGTTTACAGTAACATGTTACATAGGGATAAAAAATTTAAGACTGGTTCTGATGGTGTACTTGGTTGTGTACTGAGACACTGTGCCCTAAATTTATATCCACCATTGACTAACCTGTGCAATCTATCTATTGCTTCTAGCTGCTTCCCATTAAAGTAGGAAAGATCATTCATTACTCCGCTTTTCAAGGACGGTCGCAAAACGGATATTTTTAATTACAGGGTATTGCTATGCTAAGTTCCATTCCCAACTTATTTGAGATAATAATAAGTAATAAGTTGTCGTCATAAATTTTGCAAACTACCTCAAACTAGATCAACGACTTCCAACTTATTCGAACTCTTTACATTAATCAATGAAGCCTTCATCGTTCGGAAACACAGGAAGGCGTTTGGTAAGGTCAATCACTGCACACTTCTATATAAATGAAGGGATATTGGCTTTAGCGAACATTTTGTAAAATGAATACGTTCACATCCCACCTTAAGGACTCAACATGTACTGTGTAGTAACGTAACCTCTAAAGAAATCGTTGTACATTCGGGAATTCCTCGAGATAATCATTTCGGTCCTGCTTTGTTTGTCTTATTTATGAATGACTTACCTAATGTAATAAAATACTGTCGTGTGTTGATATATTCGGATGGTTCGGAGGTTAAGCTGATGTTCAGCGCGAGTGATAATCAAACACAAATTTATTTTCAGGAGGACCTTGACAATTTTTACAAACGGAGCTGTACTAATTTGATGTTCCGGAATATTAACAAATGTAAGCACATGGTCTTCTGCCGGACCAATGCGTTGAATAAATCGTATGAAATCAAGGATGTGAAAATTTATAAACCATATTCTCTTACTGGAGTCCTATTTGATAGAAAACTATCGGTCAATGCACACCTTAAGTTACCGTTAATAAAGCATTGGGCTTCATTGAGCGTTGGGTCAACGATTTTCGCGATTCTTGCACTACTCGGTTGCTATATATATCGCTAGTCAGGTCTATTCTGGAATTCTGCTAATTCCGATTTATCAGCAGACTACCTATATCCGATAACTAATTTGGATTCAATTCCTAATTTGTTTATTCCTGAAAATGACGTTTTTGAAGGGTTAAGCTCTCTAAAATACAGTTGTGCGCCTTGACTTGGAATTCCATCATGCGCTGTCGAGCTATGTGATGTTACCTCAAAGATTTTTAACTAGTCCTTGAATTTGGGTGTTTTCCCTTTGTGTTGGAAGAGTAGTTTCCTTATTCCCATTCGCAAAAATGGAAGTAGACAACTTATTGAGAACTACTGAGGTATTGGCATGTTGAGTGTCTTGCCTAAGCTGTTCGAGTGAATTGTGACTCAGCATTTGGCTTTGGCTATCAAATCATATATTCTTCCACTCCAACATGGCAAAAGGAAGATCTGCGGTCAGAGTTTACATGCCATGTTTTCAATGCTTTTTTTAGTCGCTGTCACAGCGATGCCATATACACAGATTCTAGCAAAGCGTTTGATTTGGTTAACCATAACTTACTAATCTTTAAACTGCAAGGTACCGGCTTCCATTCCCATTCAGTGAAATGGATAAGCTCTTATCTGCATAACAGGTCATTCAGGGTTTTGTTTAACCTCATCACCTCATATGAATTCCCCGTTACGTCAGGCGTACCTCAAGGGAGCCACTTAGGACCCATTTTATTTAATCTATACATTAATGATTTGCCTTCGGTGATCAAATCCAGCCAGATCTTAATGTATACTAATGATGTGAAACTGTTTTCTTCCTTAGAATCGCAATCACATCAGCTCCAAATTGACCTGAATAATTTGGTTGCATGGTGCTCGTTGAATCATATGACACTAAACCTAAATAAATGTACGAAGCTTTCTTTCTCAAGCAGGAAGTCATTCGTTACTCAGTATTTCATATATACGCACAAGTTGGCTGACGTCGATTCGTTCACATATTTAGGCGTTCTATTTGATCTTAGGTTACGTTTTAACTTGTTTATTGAGCTCTTGTTAAGCAAAGCTAGGGCCGCGCTTGGTTTTATAAAGAGAAGGTCAAAAGAGCTTGATGATCCTTACATTACGAAAAGGTTGTACATGTGTTTGGTTAGACTTATATTCGAGTAAGCTTCTGTTTTGTGGTCTCCTTACTATAGGTGCTATATAGATTCAATTGAATCTATTCAAAAGCAATTCTTGTTGTTTGCCTTTAGGAATTTGGGTTGCCTCTCTTCCCTCCTATGAAAATAGGTTGCTTCTGTTGTCCTTACCGTCTCTTGAGAAACGTAGATTTGTTCTTGGCATTTCCTTCGTAATCAAAGTAATAAATGATGCCATTGACTCCCCGTCATTACTTAGAAAAATAAGTTTTAATGTCCCTAACCGCTTCTCTAGGCACTTTATTTTGGTTAAGGTTAGTCAATGTAAATATAATTATGAGCTGTTTAACCCGCTCAGAGTTGTTTGCAGAAACCTAAATGATGTCTATCACTTATTCTCATTATAGGACTCTTTAAAGTCTATTAAAGCAACTTTGCTTAATACGCGCGATCTACCTATGTTGTACTTACATTAATGTGCATTCCTAATATCTCTTTTTTTTTTATTTCGAAAATTATATGGTGCTGGATCTGTTCTTGTAGCGGGTGTGCTTCTGTGCTGGCTTCTTTTTTTTCTTTTTTCCTTTTTTTTTTTTATTTATTTATACATGAATTATTATTTTTAAGTTACTTTGCTTTTATTATTCTTGTTTTTCATATCTTCCTTTATATTGTGTACTAGTTTCTAAAACAATTAGAATAAGATTTATTCTTAAGATGTATTTGAATTCCACTGTTAATTTTGTTTAGTGGAATTTCATATATAAGTAAGTAAAATAAAATATAAAATAAATAAAATAAATACGGTTCGGTTATCTGAAAACCACAATATAATCTTTATCGTAAACAGATTGAGCCTGAACAAAAATAATGGTTACTGTTTTGCTTGCGATGGTAGCCCTGGAATCCTAACATCCGCGTTCGCTTATAAAGCTGCCCACTCTTGAATGCAGACCCGTTTTTCGTTAAGTTTCAGTAAAAACGAAACGGTAGAACTCCGTGCGTCCTGAATTTACGTAAGGAGACTAATTTTTATGGTTTAGGCCTCTAATATTACTGGGGCTGACAAAGCATTCTGTATTATGCGTATGGAGTAACTGCAGAATTATTATTTCAAGGCCTATTTCGCGGAGTAAATTCCGTTGTTAAGTGTCCTAATTACTAGACCTTAAACTTAATATTTTCCGCCGGTTCTAGTTTGAAATGGACATAGTTTAAAAATGCTAATACGGGTAAGAGTAATAGATGGGACTTTTGTGGCACGGTGACTTTTTGCGTTAACGCATGGGGTTTCCGGTGGCAATCTTGAGGCAAACATTGCTTTTCGAAGCGATATTGCTGTCAAGGACGCAAAATTCGTATTGGGAACGGTAGAAACTGGGGAGAGAGAATTCGCTTTCTTGTGGAACGTGGAGCGCTGCAGATGCATCGGCAGAGCTAAACGGAGAGAGAAGAAGGATAGATTATTTTTCTTATATATTTTTGAGATTTGGACCGAATGTGACTATCATGGGAAGACCATTTTTCACTTAAGCGTAGTTGATACGAGCAAGTCTGCTCGGCTTATAAGTCTTATTAACTAAGTTTTTAGTGGAAGAAAGATTGATATTATTTGTAGGCAAGAATAGAGTGCCTGATATCTTTGCCGGATTCGACAATGAAAGGTTCACAAGCATAATCGTTAGTAGTGAAAAAGGACATTGACCAATACGCTATGTGCGAAATCTGGGGTGAAGGACCGCAAGTTACGCTACATGTTTGAGAAGGAACTAAGTAGCAGTGCTCGTCGAACGTCTTTTCAGCTTTTTTCAGACAATGTCTTAAGTTTCTGCCAAATTGCGGAAAAACTTTTTTTGTCTCCATTAAACGCTTATAAAAGTCTATACCTCGCTTTATGCAGTCGAGACATAACCAACGTTTGAACTTTTGATGGCTCTTACTATGCGTCTGCAGCTCGGGCAATAATATCAAGAAAATTCTGGTCCCATCGCTCACAAAGCCAGATTCAGCGCCTGTTTTGGTTTTATGCAACATATTTCTTTCCTTTTTTCTGCAACGTGTCGAAGGTCTTATCGCAAACTCATAACATATCAAATGGCACGTATAGCTTGCCGTCTATACTTTCTTCTTTAAATTTTGCAATAACTATCAGAGATGCTTTAATTCTTATTGCTGTCTGTTGCAAATGTCTGAGAAATGAACTATATAAACGAACGAATACTAATAGTGGATGTACCACTATACATATACTTGAATATGTATATGATATATCGTTATTATTATTAAATAAACCGAACATTCCACAATTTCGCAATTAGCTACCTTACGTAATTCACAAGTGCTATAAAAGAAGTAATTGTATATCAAGTGGACTCCTGCTACCATGGATGTATATATACATTTATAAGCACAAAATAGCCCGCATCATGCCACTGTTCAAAAGTTTCGAGAATTTGGCACACATTTTCGTGGTCTTTGAGCCCTTTGCTGCATGCGGTCGGGAGTCTCCCGGCAAGATCTTAGGCTTCCAGTGCGACAATTCGAATGTATGTTCTGTCTAACGATGGACAATTTTTTGTTGTCATGTGAAGAATGTCAAAAGTACTCGATTGTTCTATATTGACGTCACAGAGGGGAGATATTGTTCACTATCTGTTCTGTACGATAAGGGAAAGCATTGAGCTTTGGTGGAGCTAAAATTTATTCTATTTGCCGGGCATCACTCATATATCTTTGTGAGTCGTCGATTAAGTTTGCCTCTCATAATGCAACGTCTATTCCGTAGCTTTTGAACTGTGTTGCCTTTTGTTGAAGGAGAACGACTAACAAACGACGCTGCTGTGAACGACTGAATAATGGTTTCGCTCACGCATAACAACTTATTAATGCACGCCACGAAAAGGGAAGGAGAAAGAAGGAGAAAGAACAATGCTTTGTCGTACTCTTTCATTTAAGCAACGTTTGTTTGAAGTATATTTGCCGATTATATTTCTTATCGGATGGTTGTCTTGTAAACTGTGTATAAATTGAGCTAAAATTGCAGTTGATACCAATTGCAACTAGTTTCGAAATAATAGCAATGCTATATTCAATCGTACGTCTTAGGCACACGCAGTGCAACGATATTATCTTCGCTAAGTCACATTGCTGTCGATAGATTCTAAATATTTCGTGAAATTATAATTGGCCATGTTTTCTCTCATTTTGGCTGTACACTTCCTGGCGAAGTTGCGTTATGGTGTAGTAAGTGCAGCAGCACGATTGTTTAAGAATACGGCTGAGATGCCAGTGTTAAGAGGACTAGCTTATCGGCCTTCGTTCGAAGGAATATGTGATAAACAGGAGTTCAAAGCAAACATTTCAGCTAACACATTAGCTTTATCAGCCAGGTCAAATGCTAGTTTCCCGTTTTTGAGAATAATGGCAGTTGGTGAGGCAGGTTGAGGCAGGTTCTCGACGAAAGATATATTGATGAATTTAGATTGAATTTCATAACAAGTATTAAGCACAGAGGCCAGCGCTACGAGTTTTTTCCCCATACAGTAGTATTAACATATAATAATGTTACGGAGATCCCAAATTAGCGGAAAAGTATGTTAACGGACTGAAAATGAAGCCATGTAATACGCTTGTCAAAATGTATATATGTATATATACTATTTGCAGAGTCAGTCGGACAAGAAGATTTGAGACGGAAAACAATATTAGAGTTGAGACGTCGGGAATGTTGTCAAAGTAAAATGTGAATAGTCCTTCCCTTAAAGAAATTAATTGTAAATAAAAGAGTCTTGAAGTGGAAACGTGCAAATGTATTTCTCTTAAAAAGAAAATCCACGATCTAGTGATACGAACCGTATCGGAGAAAAGCGAATTTCGTAACAATAATATTAGCACTTTCACGTGTAATATTTTATTCACAGTATTACGAAATTTATACACTTTGGCTAGTGAAAACATCAACAGAAGTCCGAAAAAAGTCGCGAAAAAGTGGAGGAAAATCTGGCATTTAAGCACGTTGTTCCTTCAGCTTACTATAGATTTATTCTAAGGATATCCAAAATAATTAAAGACGTCTTCGCATATCTGTCACCACAGAGTAAGCTTTGTTCAGTTTGTTGGAAATTATGTGTAAATTATAAAATAACAAAGAAAATTTGATTTGGAACATGTTCACCTGATTTTCTCTTGGCGCTACATTCTCTTTTACGCTTTTTTGCCGTAAAAAGCTTAACTTGCTGCGTTATTATGCTCGTGCATGAAAACGCGTCATTTAAGACTATCGCGTGGCTATTTAAATTTTCTCCTGCTTGTTTATATGCGCTTTTGGTTTCTGTATTCTTCTTGGTTACCTTATTACCCAATTTTCTTTTTTTTTTTATTATTAAACTATGGTAATGCTGAATCAACAACAACAATGACAACATCATCACCGTCATCATCTGCAGCATTAACATTAATATCAACATAAACGAGAAAAAAAGAACCACAAGGTAGTAGTGGTCGAGTGTATTAACTTTTCAGTTTTTTCACGTTGCAGTTGTCATTTTTGCTTCTTTTTGGGTTACGCTCGAGATAAAAAACTCATTTTGATGACATTTCACTGATTAAAAATGTCCCTGCTATAGTTATTGTTGATGTTGTTGTTGTTGATGTTGTTGTTGATGACTTGGCATTACAACGCATCATAACTGAACTAGGGAGCAAGAGGATGAAGAGTTAGTTCTCATCATTTACTAGCACTATGGCAACGTGAAAGTTGTTATCATGCATATTTATATTAACTTTGATGAGCTTTTTTTATTATCATACACATATAATTTTAATAGCAACCTGCAGTTTTGTTGCTCACATATTATGAAGTGATGGTAAATGTGATAGAACCGCAAAACCAAGAGCACTTAAGCATGTCAAAAAGAAAATGGTTAGGTTTCTAAAACGGCAGTGTTGTGACAAAATGTTAACCAAGAAGGAAAAATTGAGATGAGATGAGGGGAGATGCGTATATTAAGTTCCTACAATTCATTTTAAATCGTTTCTTTTCTATATTTTATGTTCTCATTTCATCATATTATTGCATACTGTGTTAACCCAAAAATCTTTTCGGCTCCTTGCTGTTTGCAGGATTTCACCTATGGTTGTCAGCCCATGCTTCCACCCTCTTCGATACACTCTTCCACAGCTAAGTGTAGGAGTTCAGCTTTTTCCAAAGTACCATGTGTCCAAAATACTCAGTTTTTCGTTTTTCAATACATTTGAATAGCTCACGCTCAGAGAACACAATTGTCAGGACTTCAACATTGGTTGTGTAATCTGGCTGCGATATTTTCAGAATTCTACGGTAACACGACATCTCAACCGTTTTCAGTCTGTTCATTGTACGTGCATGATTTTAGATCACACAAGATCACCGACCATGCAAAGCATTTCAACGAAAGTGAAGGAACGAAGTGAAGCTCATTTTCCGGCTTACTAGAATTTTCTCATATTTGCTATACGACGACCCAGTCATTTCTCTTCTTCTTTTTATTTCTACGTCGCTGTTTCAATCTTCTTGTAATTGTACCTTTCTAGCTTTTGCCTATTAATTAATAGAATTGGATTTGCATTTTGAATTTTCGCTCGACTTGCAATCATAAATTTGGTTTTGGTGATATTTAGGTTCAACCCTTGGTCACCTACGTCTAAAACTATCGTCTGCAAATCATGCATATTATCTGCTAGCGTACCGGATGTTATTGACGAATTGCTCGTTGACCTTAATGCCTACTTCGACTCTTTGAACAGCTTCTTGAAAGATTACTTTAGAGTAGACGTTAAAAAGAAGACGAAACAAAATTCACCCTTAGCGAGCCCCTCTGTCTATAGGAACAGGACTTATTCCGACCTCGTTACCAGGGACTTCTGGTGTTTGTCTCCAATACAAGTTTTTGGTGGAGCGTATATCTTTTCCTTCAATACTAAGATCTTTCGGAATATCTATTAACTTATTGTAGCGTATTTTGTTAAGCGCTCTTTCGTAAGATATGAAGCAAAGAAAAACGTCTTTATGCACATACTTAACGTTGTTGGCAAGAACCTGATTGCAGAATAAAGCATCTCCGGTGCCCAAGCTTTTCCGGAAATCAAACTGAGTACGGCTAAATGACGATGGTGTTAGGTCTTACGGAAGTTTAGCTATACATGCGTACTTAGTTGCACAGGTATACACTGATATTGTTCTCTGCATTGGTGCAGAGGTTTACGCTGCGAAGGCTTCATTGATATCTATCTGTGTTGTTTCACCGATAATTTGTTTTATCTCTTAGATACACTTATTTACGTTAAAAGAATCATTAGTTGCATGTTATTTGGAGACCGTAACGACCCCATGTTTAGAATTTAAGGTGTTAGCGTCAATCTCTAAAGTTGTAGACGTTTGAATTTCGCGTTTTCCAATTTTTATTATGCGCTCTGTATACACAATCTATTAGCCATTATATCTGCACTATTGTGCCTTGGTGGCCATTGTACTTTTTATCTGTCTAGTAGGCGTTACTATATGCCTCCACAATATGAGTAATCTGACGTTAAATTTATGATTTTTTCCCAAACTGTGTACATGGCCTCATCATCATCGGCTTTAGCATTTTTTCGCCTTAGCTATTTTTGAACATTTTTATGAGTTTTAGAAAAGTACAATTTTATTACATTTTATTAGAAATCGTTTATTTTTAATAATAATTTTCTTTATACTTTTAGTTTTTCTTTTTTTATGTTGTTTTTGCAAACGTAAAAACCGCACAAAAGCAATTTACTCCATATGTTCCTAGCAAAGAACAATGGTATGTAACTTGGAAATAATTTTCTATAATTTTTTTTCTTTTGATGCAAAAATACCATATTATCAAAACTCATCTGGAGAAATAACCGAATAGTGCTATTAAAAAAAAAAAGAAAGGAGCGGGAATATCGTTTGCAGATACTGTTACTAATGTTGGCAACATGAAAATTGCACACAAGACTCTCACATAAAAATATTTTAAGAAATTCTTGATGTTTTTTTTCTTATTTTTCTTCTTTTTTACTTTATGTTATAAGAGAGAATGTATTATGAAAAGATATACGTATAAGAGAAGAGAAGAAAAAAACATTCATTTTTGATAATTTTTCATCATTTGTTAAGTTGTTGCTAACGTGGTCGTTGTTCTTGGTGTTTCTTTTTGGAAAGTTGGTGTTGCTATTGGCAAACATTAGCCACATCTGATGCCAAAAAATGTAATTAGATTTCAACCACATACACATAGATACATAATGTAAATGACAGTTATAAGCTTGTTTTTGTTACTGTCGCCTCTGTTGACTATGCCGTGCTATGCTTTGTTTTTACTATAGCAACGTGTTAAATCTTATTCTTAGCCTTTATACGGATATTGCTTAATATCAACTTAGTTGACCATAAATGCCTTAGCATGGCAACAGCCAACGATATTAATAATGAGAAATAGAAAGAGACTAACAAGAACACACAGCTAGTCTTTATAATAAGAATGATTTAAAATAAAGAAATTACTGTATGTTGTATCACCGCAAAAAGAATTACAATTTTGCTTTTATGTATATTTTATATGCAATTATCAGAAGAGGCTATTGAATTACGCTTGTCTTGCGGATTTTAGTGTCCAGGAGATTCAGGCTCCTCTTTGAACTCTGGCAATATGCACCTGTGTATATACAAGTTGAGTGCAGCATAACTACAGATATGTCTATAATAGTGAGTTCAAAAGTTAATTGCGACAGGTGGGTAATTTTAAACTATTGTCTCTACCATTAGAACAGGTGGATGTGATTTGCTTACTATTAACGCCCATAATATAAGAACCTGAAATATTAGCAATTTTTCCTTATTTTCGTCTATAGCTGTTGATCGTTAATTGTGCACGTGTCAGTAAACGAAACGGGACCATTTCTGGACTGAACATGCGGGCGATCCCGAAGGTTATAGACAAAAATACAAAAAAATGTAAGGTGCTTTTCTGCTGTTTTTTCAATTTTTCTATATTGTGAACATGCGTATAAGCCGATCGCTCCAATTTTTTAAGTTCATATTCCTCATCATTCAACAAATGTTAATGTTAAATTTCCATTTCGTACTCTCATTTTTCTCATAGCGGTGGGAATAGTTATATACAATCGGCAGCTCGAAGACTAGGCGAGATATGGAGAAACTGATTGTATGTCTAAAGGCCTCTTCTCATAAGCAAAAATGACCAAAAAAATTTTGAAATTTTGCATTCTTTATAACCAATCGTTTTAAGCTCCAAAATTCCAAAACTCATAGTACCCTACGCGATAGGTATAGTGCGTAAATACGATGTTTTAAATTTGTGTTTTTCTCTACATTATATCTTGTAGCTGCAGTTGAAAGGCGTCATGAATCGTTAGCTAGAATTCTGGCGGACTTTACCAGATTCTGTCTCTCAAATGTTTATTTTAAGTTAACAAAAAAAAAATAAATAAATAAAAAATAGAAAAAATATCATTTTTGAGTTGCAAGTGTAATCGTAGTCGCAAGTACGTAAAAAGTAAATATAAAAGATTATTTATTACGCTAATTAAAATGTAATATTAATAAGTAATTAAATATAAATAATTAAATATAATATATAAAATTAATAAATAAATATTAATAAATAAACTACGTGCTTTATTTCCCAAAATAGCTTGAGATGTAAAGGGCAACCTGAAATTAATCTGAATGGGCAAAGTGTATCTTTTACCATGAATTTAGATTCACAACATATGTTTCACTTTATCGTGATCGCACAAATATTGTAAGCTTCAGTGTAGTTTTAATAAAAGAAATAATTTTACAAAAACTTAACATAATAAAGTTCTGTTCTGTCAGTCAACTTTCATAGGAAATTGATTTAACTCATAAAATGTTAACGACCGATATAGAGACTGATTTAGAAACAGAAACCTGTTTTTACGTTTAAAGTTTGCTTGTAATACAATAGAGTGAGAAGTATTGTTAAAAGAATTCGTGAGTGTTTTCTATGTAATCATATTAACTCACAGAAATTGCGGAAAGAGAATTTGATTTTGCTTTAGTTCATTTCATCGCTTTGAGTGTATTGCACATGTGCAAGTAACGTTAAGAATATATGTAATTTATATGGAAAAATAAAGGCAATTAAAATTTAAAAAAAAAAGCAAGTTTCATCATCGACATCTAACGAATGATGTATTTTGTAATTAACAAAAACTTCCTAAAATTATTAACAAGTCTATCAGCGTCATTATGGCTGTGCTTGCTAATATTGGTGCTTTTCCCGGCGGTTTTAAAAGGCTATAAATTTTTAGGCGTTTTACATTTCGCCTCTAAATCCCATTACATAGTAGGTTCGTCGTTATTGAAGACTCTAGCTAATAAAGGTCATGAAGTAACAGTTGTAACATCATTTACCGAGCAGAAACCTATAAAAAATTATAACGAGATTCCTTTAAAGAGTGTTTTGAAAATAATGGATGGTAAATTATATGTAAATAAAACTTAATTTTAGCTACTGCTAATTAATTTTTCTTTAATTGAATATAGAAAAAACCGACGAGTTGCTTGAAACAAATAGAAACTCCTTATTCACCAATATTGTGAATTTTCACCAAACGGGTTTAAGGCTGACTGATATAGTGCTTAACGATCCGAATGTTCAAAAATTGATGACTTCCAATCAAACATTCGATGCAGTCATATGTGAAGTGTTCTTGGGTGAAGCTTTATACGGCTTAAGCGAACATTTTAAAGCGCCATTAATTGGTTTGGGAACATTCGGTGCCATATCATGGAATACCGATATGGTAAGTTGTCAACATTACCATGCATGGATTCGTGTTCAAGGTTTGGAAAGCTCTTTTATCTCTTATTGGCTCCTTTTTATGATTTGCAACAATCAAATGTTACAATATTTTTGATTGTAAGTTCCAAGCATAAAATGTAGGCGAATATCACTATAAGTTGAATGACAAATATGTATGCAGCGACCCCAGCGAAAATGGTCTATGGTGCCGAATAGGACCAGTTGTTGGAACGAATGTTCAATCAATTTGTTAAACGTCGATAGGACTTGATTTCTGCAAATGTCGACCTATTCGTAGTCTAGCCCACGAACAAGACGCCGTGTGACTACATAAGTAGAAATTAATATCTTCTTTGCCTTAACGAATCCAAAAGGGGTTTTTAACGGTCCCGGCATGTTAAAGACACAGTTGGCATTTGCTTTAAAGATCACTAGGCATAACGATCTAAGCTAATTGATCTTGTTAGGAGTAAACGTTTAACGAAACATCTACGGGGTAGTAGCACAGAGGTTTAGACCAAATTCGAATAATGAGTTAATTAGCCGATTAAAGCTGATGAAGCTAAACCAAAGGTACCAAGCGCCGTACAACAATTCACGAAACCACTGAGAGTTTAAATTTATCGAATTCGACTTTCCGAATAATCTAATATATAGTATCAGACGGACAACAGAACAAGATTTGTGAAATGAATTCGGATCAAATCGCATAAAAAACAAAAATTAATTCTACCCCAAGCGATTTTAGATGTTGAATACGTACGAATAAACTTAATATATGCTTACTCCACGTGCCGTAGGGTGCCGTTGTGCACAACATACAACATGCATGGTACATAAACAATGCAAATAAGTGAAAATAAATCGATTTGGTAGCACACCAACTTCTAATCCTGTCAAATAGAGCACTAATTTGTCACTAAAGCAAAGAAGTACACGAGAGGATTTCGACTTGATTGCCTTCTAATTAGAATTTTATGAAGATTTTTAATTGACAATTTTTCGTATGACAAGATCGAATATTCACTGGAATAACCATCAGTGAAAACTCATTGCACACAGCTTCTTATGCAAAGTAAGCTATTTCCTATGAATCTAAAACTTGTGTGAGCAAATTTCACTTTACAGTTGATTAATAGGCTGGTTGGATAAAGTTGCGCAAGCTCCATGAATTAAAATATAATTTTTTTCTTTCAGTAATTATCGGAAACTTACGTCATTTTATTTTACAGGTAGGATCACCGTCACCACCATCATACGTACCTTATCCTCTGCTGCCATTAACTGATCACATGTCTTTTTGGGAACGTTTGGGAAATTTGGCTGTCATCACTTTCGAACGTTTATTTTTGGATTTGTATTATCTGCCTCGTCAAAGTGAGTTGTATAGAAAATATTTTCCTTACTTGGAGAAGTCAATGCTGGATATACGTCGCAATGCAGCTTTAGTATTATTAAACACACATTATTCATTAACATTTACTCGTCCATATGTACCAAATCAAATCGAAGTGGGTGGAATGCATATCAAATCTTCGAGTCCACCTTATCCAAAGGATTTGGTTGACTTTATCGACAACGCCTCAGAAGGCGTCATCTATTTCTCTATGGGTTCGAATATCAAAAGTAAAAAAATTCCTTTGGCTAAAAGGGAAGAAATTTTGAGTGCTTTCCGCCAACTTAAACAAAAAGTGTTGTGGAAATTTGAAGATCCCTATCTACCCAATAAGCCGGACAATGTTCTCATACGTGACTGGTTTCCTCAAGATTTTATATTAGCGCAACCGCAAGTCAAAGCTTTCGTAACACATGGCGGCCTTCTAAGTATTCAAGAGACTGTCTTCTATGGCAAACCAATTGTGGCTTTACCCATATTTGGGGATCAATTTCTGAATGCAGCTATTTCTGAACGTGAGGGTTTTGGCATTGTGTTGGACTATAAAAACTTGACTGCGATTCAATTAAAAACAGCCATTGAACGTGTGATCAATGATAAGCAATACAAGGAAAAAGCTGAAATTATGTCTGTTCGTTTCAAAGACAGACCTGAACATCCTATGGAAAAAGCTTTATTTTGGGTGGAATTCGTAGCGAAACACAAGGGGGCGAGATTTTTACACTGTGCTGGAGTGAATTTAAATTTTATTGAATATCATAACTTAGATGCCATATTTGTACTGTATATTGTTTCCCCGTTTTTTATTGTTCTTCAACTTTGGATTATGTACAAATTAATTGCGTTTTGCCTTAGTTATTGTTTGCGAGGTAAAATATCAAAGAAACTAAAAAAAGATAAATTGAAGAAACGTTGAAGTCATTAGCGCTAAGTAAGTGTTTGTTAGTAAGTAGTTGTAGATTTTGTTATACAGGGAATAAAGTGGTTAACAAGCAAAATAGAAATTACTTTACCCGAGCTTACGTTCTCTTGGTATATGTAAATACGGACGATTTCGTTCGTGGTTATAACAATTCTCGTCAACTGTGTGAGCCGATAATAAATAATTCCCCAGGATCTTCTACTTCAGTTTGCCTTCTCAACATTTCACGTTTTTCTCGTCTTACTGTTTTACTTACGTACCTAAATAAGCTGCCTGCGTAGTTTAGTGGCTCATCCGAACTCCTAAACACCATTTTGTTTATGAACCTACTTTAAATAATGTCTTTAACATTGGGTTTGCTGACGTTGTGTTTATACCTATTTTTACCGAAACCCGTCTATTTAAGGGGTAACTTATGTGAATCGATACAGTCGCAACAATAAGGATATGAAACTGAAATTGGCGCAAATGTTTCCTTAAAAATGGGCATGCCCCGTTCATTCGCTCGCCCACAGTATAGAAATATCTAAAACAATGTCGAAAAATACCGTCAATCTTTTCAAATTTCTGTGTGTAACTTTCGATCCCGAGAACGTATTTTTGAAAAGCTGATACTCGAGTATTCGCTAAAACCACCTCCGCGGTCTTGATCGTTTAATTTGTACGTCTCACAATTACCGATATTCCCACTTATTCTAAAGCACATTGGACTAGATTTTATTTTCAACTGCAGATGTGTTAGTAAACCGATTGGAACCATTTTTGGAGTAAACGTGAACTTGATCCTAATAAACATCTCAATCACGGACTTTTGAAAATATCTTCACTGGATCGAAACTTATACAGTAATTAGAAAAAAATATGTTTCTAATTTAATTGTAATCGGATGGAGAAAACGCTATGTTTGTATGTAAATGGTTGTGTTTATTTTAGCTTATCTTTATTTTCGCGATCGCGATGACCATCAAATTGACTGGTTTCGTTCAAGGCAAATACACGACATCTAGAAATAGTAAA
Source organism: Glossina pallidipes (assembly GCA_000688715.1). Classification (NCBI taxonomy): domain Eukaryota; kingdom Metazoa; phylum Arthropoda; class Insecta; order Diptera; family Glossinidae; genus Glossina; species Glossina pallidipes. Next base: position 570,884 of record KK499856.1, on the reverse strand, counting down.
GTAGGCGTGTCCCAGAAAAAGAGGAGGAGCGTGTTAAACAAGAAGTTATTTGGATATTACGTGAATCAGTCGTTTCTTAAGCTATGCGCGACATGTACATTGACTGGAGTAATAATATATTAGTGTAGTATTTGGCAGAATTTAAGTAATTGCCTTTGTGTAATAGTTTGTGGACCTCAAACAAACTTACTTATATATCGCACTTGAATTGCAAATCAATTTGTTTTTGTAAGGGTAACGTATATTATTAAACCCCAAAAGACGAATTATGAAAACAGTATTCACTTTTTAGAATTATGTAACATTCTTTAATTTAATATAATAATTCCAAAATTATGTTCAATTCAGCAGCGTTCGTGTTTCAGGCTGCTTTTACACCACCACTTTATTTCAAATTATTTTCAGTCAATTTTTCAAAAAAATTTTTTCTTTTTCTTTAACAGATTTTCACTGAATATTTGTCCAAAAATTCACAAAATGCGTTTTCCTTGAAATTTTGTGCTTTTCCCCTATTATGAGCAACAGCTGTTTTACCCGGTGCATCTAGTGTTTGAGCTAGCGATTTCTAATTTTTCTACCTTATCGGTATATTTCTTTGAAAACTATTTATGTTCATTTAAAATCAATTCCAGAAAAAAATAGCTTGTTGTAGTTCATCAAGACAGACTTTGAGGAGATACACGTCTGAGAGCGAACCGAAAGCTTTCACACTTCTGCCAAGAAATTAAAAGTTCTGCTGAAATTCGTAGTGCTTTTTTGATAAGCTAATTTGAACATCTTTTAGTAACAAAAGAGGGCCGAATATTGCACTTTTTCATTAAAATTCTTGACAATTACCCAAAAATTGATTTCCAAAAAAACCTACACACTTTGCTAGCTATGGTTATATCGGATCAATGATTTTTTTTAAGTTCAAATTTGCCGCAGAGTTGCTGTATTAGAACAAATCTCACGAGAATGGCTACAGTGTTTTATAATATATTTTTTAGTATTTAAACCTATGTGTAATAAACTTATGCTATTACTTTTTCTTTAATTAGAGAGAAGTTAGAGAAAGAGAGAAGTGTCAGAAGTCTGTTTTCAGGCAATCTTATAGTGGTCTCAAAAAAAAAGCCAACACATATACGGACATTTGCAGCCACATGAAGCAAAAGAAGACTACCGGTAGCTATGGAAGATGTGTAATTGAAAGGTGTGCGTACAGAGCAAGAAATAAAGACAAGCCACGAGTCAAACAGCCCAACAGAGGAGAAAGGAATGAAGGTAATTACAATTTAAAGCATAAAATGATCAATGAAAGTGAGTGAAAAATCATTTGATTAAAGCTCATCAAAAGCGTCAAGATTGTCTGCAAAGGGCTCACGTTTCATTTGTAAAAGATTAATAAAATTTTTGTTAAATTTTGTATTACACGTGGACAAAAGATTAGCAAGGAAAAGCCTGTAAAATGTAAACGCAACCAAAGTCACTTAAAAACCGGAAGAGTTTATTGGCCAATATATCTACAATCTTAACCTAATTTAGGGTATGAATGCATTTAATATAAGGATTTGGACTAACGGTAATTCTCATCTTGAAATTCTACAAAAATATTAATTTAAGACCCTCCGTTGGCCCGTTAGCAACAAAACTATTCATAATGACCGGCATTTTCCACTCGTCGATTTTCCTTAAAATATTTTGTTATGTTTAGTTATCATGTAAATCCCTTGGTAATGCCTGTTACAGATGAATCCAATGAGATAAGAAGATTGAAAAACCATTATACAGTAGATCTTTCATTTAGAAATTAATTTATTTTTGTCTCGTAAATTACTTTAATGAATTTTCTCAGTTTATATAGCTTTTCCTAAATTATTTAAACGTAATGTCAATGCTATATTTCCATTGGGGAACGATGATCGGTGTTATTTTTCTTACAGTGACATTCTATTGAATTTTTTTAAGAGGTTTCTGCTTCGTGTTAGACATAATTTTCTTAACATTCGCTTTAATAAATTTTATAATTAAACAACAGCACAGGATGACAAGGGCAAAGGCACCTGTTACCATGACTGCCAAAATGTCTAAACTGTGTTTTTTCGTAAAACTCATTTTTTGCGCTTTAGTTTGCATATGATAAGCTCCGCGATGTCTGAGAATATATTCAGTCCAATAAATGGCCAGGTCGATAGGCTTTATAGGCTGATCATGATATATTTGCGAGATTTCTTTCACCTTTTGTTCATATTTGTTATTAGTCATCATTTCTAGTATGGTTTCCCGGAAAGATGCTTTAGTTAGATTATTGATATCCAACGATAAAGCAAAACCCATTTGTTGGGCCCTGTTAACGTTTGTTTCTTGATCGTAGAATAATGGCAAACCCAGCAAGGGCTTACCATGGTAAATGGACTCTATAGTACTTAAGAGACCTCCGTGTGTAATAAACAACTTTACACGAGGTGACGCTAATATATCAGTTTGCGGAAACCAAGCGCTAATAAAAACGTTATCTGCTTTGTTAGTTAAGTGAGAATCTTCAAATTTCCATAGTATTTTATATGGTAGAGACCCAAAAACTTCATTGATTAAACTTAGAACGGAGGATGATAAGTCTTTACTTTTCATATTGGATCCTAACGAAAAGTAAATGACCTCAGTGTATGGGGATGCATTTAAAAATTCATTTAAAGTTGAAGGTAAAATTGAACTTTTAGTTTCTACATGAAAAGCGCCTACTTCGATCATGTTAGGTACGTACGGACGGGCAAAGCTTAAAGAGAAATGTTGATTTAGCAACATTAAAGAAAAATTGGAACGTATTTGCCATAAGTCAGAGGATAAATGAGGTAAATACTTTCTTACCAAGTGCTGTTGCTTGGGCACATGCACCCAGTAATTATGTACGTGACTTAATATATACCAATACATATTCTGCAAACGTTGTGAAAAGCTCATATTTTCAGTAAAACCCAGCGTGTGTAACGGAGCGTAGGCACAAGGTGATACGTTACCCATTAAATCGTCAATTATAAAATCAGTACCAAATGATGAAACGCCTATTAAAGGCGCTTCAAAATGCTTAGCCAAAGCGTAAATAGCGTCCAAATTTAAAGCTTCTACGATAACTAAATCGTAACTTTCTTTTTTTATAATATCTTGTACCGCGGAGCTCTTTAATAGCGTCTGACTGATATTACAATAAAAATCAGCAAAGTAAGTCAATTCCTCCCAAGCACTTCGAGATCTTGCGTTCAGTGATTTTATGAATTCTGAAATACGTCAACTGTTAATTAAAAATCAATTTGATATTTTTTTTTAAAAATACTGTTTACCTTCGTAATCCTGATGCACGTCCATTACTAAAATGTCTCGATAATTCTTTATTTGCTGTGTTTGTGGGTGTGCGTTGATTACGGTCATCTCATGACCTTTAAATGCTAATGCTTTTAAATACGGCTGCACTAGTATATATTGCGATGGCCCTGGATAAGGGAAAATTGCTAAAATTTTGGCACTATTCGCAAATTTGCAACAACTTAAAAAAATTATGAAAAGATTAAAATATTTGTTAACTTTCATCGTGTTCTTGCGCATCTCGCATACTAAACTAAAATTTTGCAGTTAATGCTCATAACGCAAGTTTTCTTATCACAAAATGTCACATAAAGAAAAGTGCTGTTCTCATTGACAAAGACTCAAGTTGAAAAACTGCGCCGCCAAGATGCTCTCTATGTGTGGAAACGACCTACGTAGCATTTTTATAAAATAAAGTCTGATACGGTTGAGATTTGTAGCCATCGCCCATAGTACTTAAAAAAGCAAAGATAGTATTTACAGTTTCGTAATCATGTAAGTAGGCGACAATGAAGTAGGCGATGATCGCCAAGAGAATCTAATCATGTTGGCAAATTTGCTGGTGATTATCGACAAATTCGCTCTCTCAGTTACGTTAAATCTGGCGACAATAAAATTGCTGTCGCTGAGATGAATTTGCATTAGTATTGAGTATAAATTAAGCAAAGTTATTATAAATCCCTCTTTTAGATTTACACTTGGAGAAAGATAGCTGCAAAAGAAAAATTTAAATAGCTCTTAGAAAATGAATTATTAATTCAAAAATTGTGAAAAATTAAAGAAAAATTATGTGTGTCCGCAATTACATTTGTGAATTGTGAAGAAGAAGAAAAAACATATTTGGAGAACATAAGAACAATTTTTTTTTTTTATATATCGAGCTAAATTGAGCTAAATGTGGCCTAACACAAATCCATTTATACCACTGTGTATCCATTTGATTTTGCGGACTTTTATTGTTTATCATATGTAGAATATTTATGCAAAACAAATAAACGTCGATTTGAGTCTTATTTTTTACGTTTCTCTCGGTTATTAATGCATTATAATGGAAAATTTGACGGGAAGTACTAAAAACTGGCGACAATGGTACCTGTTTTGCCTCTTGGCGAAAACCAATTGCCTCCTAGAAAAATAGGAGGATAATCACGACGATGATCGCCTGCTTACATAATTGCCAAGGGTTTTTCATTTGCCGTACTGTTATTTTTTTAAAATTGAAATTGAAGTACGCAATGTCTGCGTATATACGTGTAGGGGGTTTCTGTTGGTCGGCTTTATCCCTGCTATTCACAAAAGGAGTAGCGCTATTCACAATAACACTAATTAAGCGCACATAGTAGCAAAGGAGAACAAAATCCGAAATTCGCCTGTACAGCATAAGGGTAGGTTTTGGGAATAAAATTAGCCTAAAGAAGAGAAAGAAAAGCGATATCGACAAGAATGGTCGCGTGAAGACGGGGAAGAAGCCTTTAAATTTTGTAAAATAATATCGAATAGTAATAGAAAAGAAAAAACAGGAAAAATTGTTTTCTAGAACTCCATTAACACGAAATACAAGTCGCTAATAATAAAATAATGGATAAACGTTAAAGAAATCTTACTTGTGTGCGAGTCTAAAAATATAATGAGATCACTGTTACTATTATTTTCAATAAGTTGCCAAAAAAAAAAAACTTTCAAACTTCAACTATTAAGGACAAATACAAAATTATTTAGTAACGATAGCGTTTCAATATCTTGATGTGAGATTCACACAAGAATAAGATCTATTAAAACATACTTTAATATCCCTATAAACTAACAAAAACATTATTGTGTAAATTAGAGACAACAAATAGCAGCTCCAAAGACAGGCTTGGCTATAGTGCATTAACTGTCGTCAATAGAGAACGTCATCAGATTGAAATGCTTGAAGTTTTACCGAAATGGATTACGGGGATGTTGTGGCTGTACTAGAATGCAAGGTACTCATCAAGTAAGCCGTAAATTACATGAGTTTTAAAAAGTCGTTATAAAAAAAGCGGAAAAAATGACAAACATCATGAACTAAATATCTAATAGGATTTGTGACGCGTTTGTGTGTATGTGTGTAGGAATGTAACCTTAGAGAATGACGTAATGCACCAACAGATATATAGGTAGAGGCTAACAGATAAAAGAACAATACTAACGGACTACGAGACTGCTAGATAAAATACGCCGTCAGTTATTTATCATTTTTATATATTGTAATGTGATCGTAATCGGTATATGCATCCACTTTGAAGTGCAGACAGAATTATGCTGAATTTGCATAATTCTTTAGCAAAACGAAAAACAAAAATTATGTCGCACTTCAACTGGCCGAGTATTGCATTACGAAAAGCAATACGATGCTAGGCGCCCTAATTAAAATAATTATGATTACGTCAGCATAAAATCACCTGTAGAATTCAGTATAAATAGCACATGTCTTTCAATAAAAATACAATTATTATCAACAATTCAAACTAGCGTTTTACTCGCTCAAACCAAAAGGCGTTCCATCCGCCTATTAGCTAGGGACTGCTTCCTGCCGATTTGATTGGCATTATAAGAAGCAGATTAACTTGGCGGTCTGAAGCCGAGCAGACAGGCACCACTCCAAAATAAGACATCCTTGCGTGGCGATAAAATAAGATATCACCACATGGAAGTATAAATAACAAAATTTACTACATACATATAAATTTTCTGTCATTTTTTTTGTGAGTGTAACTGTGTTAGCCAGGCGGCTAACCCAAGCTCTACACACCATCTCAAGTAATTTTTCAAGTTTCTACAAAATTAAATATAAGTAGCCATAAATGCCATCGGATCAAAAAGAAAAAAGAATATATTAAAATAGAATACGCAAATATTTATTGCTGCAGTTCATGGGTATCGAGCAAAATAAAAATTTTTTTACTGTTCACCTTACGCTATGACCTCGACCTGTTTTTATCCTGTTTTTAATAGCAAGCTTCTTGTAGCATCATGCAATATTTCTGTCGAATTTGAAGCCCACATGTTCAATTTTGCGATTACAAGCACATAAAGATACTTGTAAGAACACACACAAACTGATCAAGAATATATATATATATATAACATTTTAAAGGTCTCCCAGTCTTTTGAAAAAGAATTTAATTTTGATATGTTGTTCCATGGGATAAATCTATTTTTCCATTTTTGCGGAAATGCTGCAGGATTAGTTATAGAATATACGAATTTTTGTCATTTTATCGGTTATAGTATATAAGTAAGGAGTGGAAAGGCCAAATTTTTTTTCTCTTGAAAAACGAGTTGTTCTCACCTTAGGTTGTACTGCGAATATGTTTCTTGACGCATTTTCAATACCAATTTGTTTGCAAAAACTTCCAATCCTCTTATTATATTTGAAGCCGATATCTTCCCTTTTGCCACCAGAACAATGTTTATCACAGACATCACGCATGCAGACGGACAGGCCGATAGCCGGACAAACAAACCGACATACATCCGAAGATGTTTAAATCGACTTAGAGAGTGTTGTTATTATATATTCACAAAGTGAATCACCTGTGGGTGGTAGGTAGAAAAATGAATAGAGAAATGAGGTACGAACATTTAACAACTACAACATAAAATATATTCAGTTCTATCAGTTCTTATTTGCTCCGGGCAGGGTGGCTATCAGGCCTCTCCAATAAGTGCGCATGACATGTCTCAATCCGACAATCAATTACCGACATTTTGAAAAAATCGAACGCAGTTGTTGTCTTATTTATAAGATTTCGGAAATTTAAGGGAAAAACAATTTCTCTCCAAAAGAATATTGTAACAATGTGTTGACATAAACTGTGTAAACGCGCTAGCGTAGGAATAGTGTAGGAATAAATCCAGCAATTGAAGAGAAATTCATCGGATAAGAGGATTAACAATAGAACAAAAGGCGACATTTATCATTTGTTTTGAAGCCTGATAGGTAAGCGATTTGCTTGAGCCGGTTGGAGTTGAATCGGAGCATTCTAAAGGAGACGTCGAAAGAGGGAACTTAATTTTTGAGAATAACTTCCGTAGATAAATTGTCTTAATTTTCTAAAAAATATTGGCTATGGTAAATTCAACGATGTGGGATTAATTTACTTAAAGAGAAACATATTTTGCGTAGCGACATTATTGCCTTGCGGTGCTCGCCATCTGCCAGCTTCTACAAGCGAAAATCGCGATCTATCTGGCATGAATAGAATCTTGTGCAATTTATATCGTATAGCCTGGATTACAAAGGCGAAATTCGAGAAAGAGCAATGAATTCTGTCAAGATTAAAAGTCGAAGCAGCAAAGTCGAAAAAGCAAAGTAAGACAAATAGGCCTTACTTGTACGATTAAATGAAGAAATAACGTAGAAAATGTACAAAATTCAAATAATTGTACATTACTTTTCATATTATTACCGCAAAATTTATAAAAATTGCGGATCGTTTGCTGCTATTGCATGTGTTTCATTAAGTAAAAAGGACTTTGAAGAATTTTTCACTTTTTTATTCGTTGTAAATGCCTTTTCTTCAACTCCATTTGCAATTAAGTTCGTACTCCTGAATTGTGATTTTTAAGAGAGAATAGGTTTTAATTGCAAGTGTTAAGAGAAGCTTTAAAGTATGTAGGCGGTAAGTAGAATTAGTTCTACATTTACATCATTTTAATAGTGTTTTCACTCTGTATATGTATTGCGTCACGCGGGACTCAAGTTAAATAAAAAGGAATAGCTGCAAATCTTGAATAATTTGTGCTGCATCATGATCTGTGCTATTTTAGAGAACTGTTAGGTTAGAAAGTTATGGAAATCTTTTCGAGAGAGTTTTGATTTGTTGATAGTCGAAACTCCACAGAATAATGTTCTGTACGGTTTTGCTGAACATTGTCAAGCTACTTTAATAGGGATTTCATCGTTTGGTACAAATCCTTATATAGATGCTTTAGTAAATAATATATCACCTTGGGCTTGTATATCGCTCCATATCACTAGTTTTCTGGAGAAAATGTGCTTTAAAGAAGGTTTACTAAATATCATTTGTAATAAGCTAAAGTACTTGCAACGCCATTTCCATCAAAAACCTGTGAATAATATTTTGTATGAAAAGTAATTCCCCACCGCCTGCAGAATGTGGTGTAGAAGATATAGAAAAGTTTATCAACACATCCCGGCAACAAGACGATGTAATCTACTTTTCCATGGGCTCCAACATTAAAAGTGAATATTTCCTAAGAACACTTGATTCTTTAACTTATCAAGTGGAAATGTGAAAATCCTGGTTTACTAAATAAACTAAAAAATGTTTTCATTAATGTTTGATTTCCTCAGAGTGATACTTGGGTTAATTTTAGGTAAAACCATACAAGAACTATTAGCACAGAAAGCTCCTTGTTGGACCGAATATGTTTTGTGTCATCACGGAGCCACCCATCTGCGTTCGGAAGCACAATGTGTGGGTTTTTCGCAACAAAATAGTTTTAAGTGTACTTGTACTTGGTGTCGTGAAAACTCTGAGCTCGATTCAGATATTTTTAAGGCTTCTATTTAAGCCTCTTAGAAATGTGGTGAATTCTAAGCATAAGAGGTATAAGGGAGAATAAAAAGCCTGCAAGTTAGTTAAAAAATACCTTTGTTAAAATTGGTTATCATACCATTTCGTTAATATCTGCTTTGCACACCAAAATATGCGATATATTCACATGATACGGTGTGTATATTAACTTTCTTGTACTTCGATTCAAGTTTAATAAACGAAATGAATGTATGTCCTTGTCCGTCGGCGCGTTACCCACGTTGCCTATTGGCAATCGCATTATGTTCACTTTTTCTTATGTGTTTTGTAGGTTACCCTTACTCCGAAGTTTTGTCCAATTCTTCTAGACTACTTGTCATAAAATATTTATTGGACATCACATATCCTAGTTTAACGGCTTGTTCAGTGTCCGTCCGATATATTTAGGCGGATTGGAAGAAATATTACACGAGTAATTACGTCTTATGTCCTTCGATAAGGGTTCAGAGAAGGCTTTACACTACACAAAGTGAGCTGCGCTAAACAGGAAACACAAATAAAAATTACGCAACAACAGTAGCTAAAGCAAAGTGTTTCACCTTAGCTTTATTCATGTTTAGATCGTTGATTCAACTATATATATAATTCCGAAGCGAAACAATTTTATAAACCACACTTGCTTGACATTTCCATATGGACCAACATTAACAGATATATTACATAAAATATTATATATATAGATATACTATTATACAATATAGCACAATTTCGCACGCTTCTATTCGTTCCTAATCCGAATAATGCGCAATTGTTCTGTGTTTTGTTACAGCAGAGGGAGTCGATGGCTATACTAAGGACTTTGCTAAGATTCCGTTCGGAAGTGAACAACAATGCACAATGGGCCATAACAATGGAAGTGTAAATTTATGCTCATCACTATTGCTTTGAAATAAAACAACTACTTTGCATATATTCGCAGCCAATTTCTATAAATAAGATGTGGAAAGAGGCTTGATACTACTAATACGCAAAATTTATTCGATCCAAGTTTATTGCTTTTAAATGTAGCTAATTTTTAACATGATTTGTTATACAAATTTTATATTAAATTCACTGGAAAACTTAAGGTGACATCATGCGCTTGAACGTACTACAAAGAGTTTTACGTTCATGTGCACTTTTTCTTTGTTGAACTCTCGTTCATTTTATTATTTTGATCACACAATATATTAAAGGAAGTAATTAAAAAAATAATTGATCTTCTGAAAAGCTTTCTCAGTAATAAACTAAATTACACAAGCGTAATAAAGTTTTTAATAATTTAATTATTTTTGCATTACATTCTAAGCAAACAATTTGTGCAAAGCGTGACGTTATTGTGTGTATGCAATAAAATTGAATTTAAACTTTTGTAATTTGATTAAAAAAGCTTTTATAATCAGTGAATGAGTTCTCGGACAAGTAGTGCTAACCTAGCTGTACGTCAAGTGAAATTAGCGATTTCCATTGTAATCGCATAAACATTGTGTCAATTTTGATCATTCAGCACTTGCTTGACCTTAGTGAAGTGCACAAATGGTACACCAAGTATTCATGAAAAACCGCAATCCATGGAGATAGTTAGCATTCATTCATTGCAATAATTTCTATACACTTTACGCTCAATTGAGCACCCATTTAAGCCACAAATTGTTTTCGTTCTTTCAAGTGTAATCAAATAGCAAATTTCGTAGAATAAAAGATAAAGTTGGAGGGGAAAAGCATTAAGAAATGTTAGGGAGGAATTTAATTGAGTTCTACAGCTTAATGAAAATAAAAAAAGTATGAATTTTTACGAAACCTTGTAACGAACCTTAAAAAAAAATAATGCAAGCATTTATATATACAGGTATAAACATAGCTAATGTAGTCTTTCCGTCTGTAAAAGGAAAGAAATGCAGGCAGTAAGACAATATACAGCAAATATGCTCTTGAACATAATTTTTCAGGCACTCGCTTGTCTGCGTTCTTGCCGTTCTGATGTCTGACTTTTTTAAGGGGCAAGTCGGGGTGCACTAAGCGGTTTGTTAAGTATTTACTGTAGTAAGTTTTTCTTCTCATGATATTTCTGCTATTTCCAAGACTGGGATAATGCTATGTGTAGTACGAAAGGTAAACATGTCTCTCTTGAAAGATTTCTTATCATCTGCCTGTGTGAATCAAGGGAACTTGGGATAGCTTTGACCTAATCGCAGTTTCTCAAAAAGATTATGCCATTGTCAAAAGGAATTAAGATGAACCTATTTTTCAGCTTGCCTGGCTGTCCGCTTCTATAGAATTAGCTCCTTGAGAATTCGCTCCTATAAGAGCGACGAGCAAGTTTAAGCATTTTATGAAAAGAATGTGCGAAATATAACAAGATCTTTGAAAAGAATATTGATTTTGCTGGATTTAAACTGCGTTAGCTTATAAGTAGACTCTCTTCCATTTAAGAGCTGCCAACAAAGGTATGGTAGAAAGTAAGATAAAATAAATGAGGAGTTGTAGGGCGAAGTAATGTAAGACGAAGTAGTTAAAGTATTCGATAGTCGGCTACAAAGATTTTATTTGTTTTATTCATTTTTTTTCTCTGTTATTACATCTAGCACTACATTTAGTAAACGTGTATCAAGTATGCGTATAGTTTTAAGTTCGACCTAAAGTTGGCAGTTTTAAGAATATTTTCAGAAAATTTGATATGCGCCGACGTGTTTTTACGACGGCTTAACGATGCCCACAAAGGCATTTCGCTACTCGTAGCACAATTTAAAACAGAAAATAGAAGCATTATAAGTTTGTTATCTAACGCCTCTATGTGTTTTTTGGAATCAAATTTTTTCTTCTTTTTTTTTGCAGAATGTTAATATGACTATAATTACATAAGAAAAGATTCAAATAATTGTTTTATTGCACGTAAACTTTTCGCGCGCATCTAGAAGACCTGAACATTAATTTTCGTCGGTTTTCCTCAAGAAATATTCAAATGATACTTTTTTCGTAGTATAGAGCATGGCCAATCCGATCCCGATAGGGTTCATCTTCAAAATGTTTCGAAAATTAAGAGCGATAAGTGCAGATACAAAGATAAATATACACCGCACAAAGTTAACTTACCCTCGGCTACCAGGGATCCAGGATATTATAAAGAATATTATATCTACATAGGGTAAGATTAATGATTTCGGATAATTAAATGCGTTATGGGTAATTAACGTTCGCCGCATTACAGCCTTTTTTGAATCAAGGAAGATAATAAGGGAAACGCTCATATATATTTATTATATATATTATTATGCGGCTATAATTATAAATTAGGGGCACATATTGTACTTCTGGTATTTGAGTTCGTAAAGAATGTGGTTAATTACTTCCATTGCTGACTATCGGGCCATCAATGGGTTAATTGCACTGAATTTTCCGATGACGCTAACACATGGGACTAAAGTCAATTTCTGTTATAATCTTTAAATTATTGATGAGAATGTAATAAAATTTATGGCTTGTTCGGACTGAGGAGATTTTAGTAGCAACTGCAAGGATGCGTGAGTACGAATTGTTCTCATTTTTAAACTCTGCAGATGTAAACTAGAATGATTGTAAAACTTTGATGTAAACTGGAATGTTTGTGGAACTTTGAATTTTAAGACTAGTTTTGCGATGTGGAAGGCCCCAAAAAAAGAAGACGAATAAATATGTCTGGTCCATTTATAAATTTCTTGATGAATATCTTTTTCCATTGTAAACAGTATTTGAAACAGCTCGAAAGAAAAGGAGTGGCCATCAGGCGGGTGTTAGATATTTGCCATCTGGAGCGATATATAATGTTTTCGTAACGTTTTTTGGAGCCAATTAGGAACCAATTTTAAAGCTATGGTTTATAGTTTTATAATCGCCACTTGGTGACTAAGCTGGACTAGATTTCATCATTTTACTTATAGCCCTTAGCAACCAGTATCACAGACTCCATAAAATATGTATATTCTTCATCAAGTCATCACTTTGAGTCCAGCTCATCTACTCGACTATCCACTTTTGAAATTGTAAGATCTTCTGTGCATTGAAAATTTATTGTATTTATACTTGAAACACTAGACTATTTTTTAAATATTTACATTCTGGAGTTTTCTTTGCGTTTGTTATCACAATAAAAATCATTTATCCATTTGAAAATCGGCAAACCTTTATTTTTGTGTAACTTTCAAAACAGGGACAAATAATTTCAATTCCCTGAAATATTACTGAATTCAGGAGAAGAATGTGAGTTTTTCAAATAATCTAAGCAAAGAAAGAAGATTTAAACTGTTATTTAGGTCGCTATTAACACGTTGTTCCTTCTTAAAACGGGCTATTGTCTGTTGCCCTTTTAAAGGAATCAGTCGTTGGACGAAAGCTGGCGGTGCTAGTTTAATTAAAATGAAGGTTGTACCAGCTCCAAAAACAGTATGGAAAACCTATGAACAAAAAAACAAAGATGAAAAACGTGACTTATCGCCTTGCTTGTCGATTTATAGACCCCAAATTACGTCATCGCTATCAATTATTTTACGCATCAGCGGCGTTGCTCTAGGCTTTTTATTTTGGGGTCTGGGTCTATTTTCTTTAATTTCTGACCATCAGGCCGAGGAACTTGTACAATACGCTGAGGATTTAAATTGGCCTGGATGGTTTTGGGCTACAGCGCGTTGGTTTGTAGCTTTTCCGTTCGCTTTCCATTACTGTAACGGTATTCGCCACATGTGTTTTATGGCTGGAAGTTTTTTGGATATCGGGCAGATCTATGCAACCGGTTATATAGTATTTATAATAGCCACGGTATTAACTGTATATTTGGCCATGTACAATGAAATTGAAGACTTTAAAGTAAAGCACAGGGAGGAGTAAAACAAGTATAAATAAATGATATAAAATGACAACAATTATGAAATAAAGGTGAGTTGGGAGAGATTTTCTTTTAATTTGCTTAAAACCACTACGCGATGTTTATCCACTCGATGTTAGCGTATATGACGGTAAAGAATGTGTATGAAAATGAATGTATGAAAACATTACAAGAGATTATATGTTATGCTAACTGAAAGGAAAAAGACGTTTTCGATAAATTGCGTTGATGTGCTGCAATGTGGAAAATTGGATTTCACATTTTAATGTATGCATAAACATATGCATATTTATATATAATCAGCAAGAAAGTACCGGGAGTTACGAATTGCGACGTTTAACTCTCCATCAAGGCTCGGATGGATACCTCTTGCAGAAAGTCCCTTTAAAGCAATGGGTTTAATGGAATGGTTAACCCTTGAGATTGGTTTTGTATGCGTTTCCAAGAATGATGCAAGAAGTAAATAGGTTTTCACGTGAGACATTATATATCTTAGGAAAAATTGAATAGCGCTCGAAACCGTGTGTGGCAAACGCGATGATTAATCGCTGACATATAAATTTTCGGTTTAGCCGGCGATGATTTTTTAAAGAAACCTTAACTGCAATGTTTTTCGTAACTACAAAACAAATCTCAAATTGCCTTTTAGGTAAATTCGTATTTTCCATATGCTTCCATAAAAAATTCCCAACGTGGTAAAAAATCCATTCTTTCAGCGGGGTAGGTCCTGACAGTTTCGTCATAGAAAGTGATTCTAAATAGAAAAGTACAGTAGTTAACTTCTTAAATCATATATTGGTCTTCCTTTGTTTTTTTAATTTTTATCTTTTAATAAATCGGAGCGGTGAATATGTCGGTACTCCAACTTCCGTCTCTATAAACGTATGCATACATTTGTACCCGTTGTTGATTTATGTTCTGTGAATTGAATGAGTCTTTCATGCATATCTGACACCATGTTGGCTTCTATGCAACATAGGAACATATCATCCTCCGTTTTGTCAAAAGCCTCTTCCTGCAATTTAATTTTCTTGGCTAGTTCCCAGTGACTCATTTGTTAATATAACAAGTTATATAGAATTAAACGGGTGCCAATAAATCGACTTGGATGACAAAGAGGTGCGATTTACATAAAGTTTCTTACCCCTAATTATTTTTTAGTCACAGATATAATCATTCAAAACCTAACTCTGAGAATAAAGGGACCCTAGACATGGTCTTTTATCCTTTTCGTTCGGCGCCGGCAAAATTGATGCCCGAAAGATAAACCCAATTCGTCCAAGTGTAAAATGATAAGCTGGCCTTGAGAAGTCTTGACACTTTTTTGACAGAATAAGAACTGTATGTATGTTGAAGTTGTGCAGAATATACATATGCATGTAAAAAATCCTTCGATATTTTGTAAAGATTGCAGTAATATTCCAATAAAACTCTTAGGATTCCGATATCATTGCAATCTTGTAAGCTTCACTGACCTGATTTGCTTTCCATTGAGTGTGCCTTACATTGAAAATGCATAAAAGTTTTTTTTATATTTCACTTGCACGTATAAAAATCATTGGACATTGCAACGTCTAGTATAATAAACACACACTATATCTGACATAGTTATATACAAAGACTTGAAATCATACATAGATTTCAAATTACAGTGTCATTGCCGTTGTTAACTTGAATGGTTGTTATTTTTATTGTCTCAGTGCTAGTTTTACTTCTTCACTTAAATTTTTGGTAACACAACCACGCAAATTTTCATTTTTCAAGAGCAACCGTGTCCAGGTTTATGTAAATAAGTATGTGATTTAAGTGCATACACGGACACTTATAAGCTTATATGGTTGTCATATTCTTAGGTAACCATTTGCCATTTTACTATGCTTTGTTAATGGCTTAATTTTGTTTTTTGCACGCAGCCCCTATGAATAACAATGAACTAATTTTGGTAGTACGTTTGTGGCACCTGGAAATAAGCAGCAAAAATTCCTTAAGCTAAATAAATGATCAGGACGCATTCTGGGCTCATCTTAAGCTCTATGTCACGATTCGTCACCGTTCCTCGTATTGGGGGAAAAAGTAGAAATGGGCGTGATTCGTATGCAAAAATGCACAGAAGATTAAAGGTAGTTTAGGCGCTTAAGCCTAAAGTCTTTAAATAGATAGCTCCATTAGATGGAATTCCTATGAATTGTAAGGAAGATTCACGCTTTTAGCGTACTGAGTCAATGAGCAATTCCCTAATGGGAAGAGAAGGGCGCGTCTCCTACGACGCGCGAGATTCCTTCAAAGCAGATGCATACTTCTTTCTGGCAACAATTGTTATCAACGATCATAACGAGCCCTTTTCCAACTATTAGGTAACGCGAGCCCGCAGATATTCCAAAAGGTGCTATGATCTTTTAAGCAGCCGGAGTGTTACTGCTTTTCAGCTCATCCGCCTTACAAGTGCGAGATTTTGGAGGATAGATAAGATGGAAGCACGGCAAACAGATGACTTCGAGATGAATTCAAATTTAAATTTAAATACTGTCGTCACTTGGGCCGGATTGCAGTTTGATGGGAAATTTGAATTATTTGTAGGCTTTGTGACGACATAAATCGGTGCATAATAAGGTTCGACAAGCTGACTTCAAAAAAGACGAAAAAACCAGAAGAGGGATTCGATTAAATAGCTTGTTCCCGAATATATTTCAGCTTTTCCATAATTCTTCATTGACGGTTTTTAAATCATGATAACTTAATTTATGGTAGGTCTCAATTTTGACGTGCTCGAAGGAGATTTCATGGATTTTTGGCAACCTTATCATTTTGGTTTCTCATTAGAGGGCTTTAGACTAGTTTTCAAACTTATTCTAAACCCCGAACATTTTTTTGGATAATATCATCGATATTGATAATTAATCGATTTGTCGCGTTTGGCTTTATTTTAAATTATCTACTCATTGTGGGTTATAATATTGTCTTGAGGTGTACGAATGTTTCGTTATATAATTTTAATTTAAAATAACCTCAAATTGGACATAAATTTTAAGCTATCTCCCGTTTTGATACAATTAATGCAAAGAAGAGAGTACTTAAAGTCGTATGCTGTGAAATAATACAACAAGAGAAAGTAATAAATGCCTTTTTCTTCTTCTGTTATTCAACAAATCAAATACCGAAAATTCGGTGAAATGTGCAAAAAAGGTTCAATGTGTACACATAGTTCTTTGTTGTGGCGTTAGTAAATTTGGGGTTGGATTTGGTGTATACTACCGTTATTTATTTATTCTAGTGATTATTTTTTTGATTTTTCGTGTCATACGTCCCCCATTTTTTTTTTTTATAGTTTTTATTAAAATATGCATATTACTCGTCGGCCACGTCGGATAGAATAGAACAGCGAGGAGTAAATTCCGATGTGTAAGAAGTAATGTAGTATATGAGTATAAAATGTCATACGAATGGATTGATGGATGTGAGAGTAAAAAAGTATAATGGAGAGTATCTCCGTAAATTGACTGTAAGCGCTTATATGTCATGATTTAAAAAAAGAAATATCGCGACGTAAGCTGTTAAAATGCGAGAATGCAAACTGCGAAGAATGCTGTGGTCACGAGGACCACATATACTCAATTTGCGAAGTCTGCGATGGCAAATAGGTTATGATCAGGAGATTTTAAGACTCCATATGTATATACAGAGCTGTTTACTACGTGTGACTAAACACCAGCCTGTAAATAAGGCGAATAATGTCACGTCTGAGTCCGCAGGTGATAAATCTTTGTTTATTTGTGGGAATAAAGAGTGCAAGTAATGACCATAAGGTCAATTATTTCATGGCTGTTGCCAAGAGAAACTTGAATGTTTTTTTCAATGGTCCTCGGATCTGCAGGAATCAGAGCACGATTATTAAAATAAGACGGGCTAGAAGATACAATTTTATCTGTTGTTGCCAAGAATTCCCATGTGAGTGGGCATTAAGAGAAAGTGAAAAACAAATGTGTCAGATTTGAGGCTATAAAGTAAAGATCTGATTTCTAATGTAAGAGCGAGTTTTACCTGAGGGAAACGATTGTAAAGCGGATAAGACAGATTTACTGTCTGACACTACAAGGAATTTCTTTTGAGGCTGAGTGCTCGCTAACCAGATGGCTCGTAAGATCGTAAGACATTCAGCTAAAAATATACTGCTACATGGGTGATTTGAGAGGTAGGTTTCTATATTAATATCTGGAAAGTAAACGCCGCTGCCTATAGCCCTGTTCTTAGATCCATCAGTAAAGATGAGTGAAAAATATTCCCATTTGGTATTGACCGAGCTCGTATAACGGTGATGTGCTTCTGCAGGAGTAAGTGTGGGTTTTCTCACTGGCAAAAACTTAATTCGTGGTCGCAAATATTGAACCAAGAGTTGAACTTACTAATTTTGTCAGTAGAAATTTTAAAGAAGGAAGGAGAGGAACTGAATAATATAAAGTCGTAAGTGGAGGGTAAGGCCGGATGATTCTCAAACGGTAGAATTTTATTAGATGAAAAATGGTCGAGTAAACAAAATCTTTCTTGTGCAGGCATAACATGTTCCAAGTTTAGTGTGCGTGTGTAGATTTCATGCCATCAACAGCCAGAAGGAGGGATTTCCATTGGACTCTGTGCTGTTTCTGAAAGTTCTTATTTGAAATGATCAATAAAAGTGAACAGGCCTATTCCAATCCTGGTCTGATTAAGCCAAGATACAGTTCAATCAAAAGGGGTCTGTGTCCCCATAAATGAATTTCAGTAGATTAATGAGTTGAAAACATTGTTTGGCAATTTTGTCAGTTTGAACTGCAGGAGAAAGTTTCAACTGCAGAACAAAGCCTACAAAGTCGAAAGTTTTAACAAATGGAATAGAAGAACCATAAATGAGCAGAGGAGTAACCGTAGGATCTTTCTTTTTTTTGAAAAGGGCAAGCATTTGGTCTTATTGTATGAAAGTGTGAGTTGGGGTGACTCAAGACGAGAGGAAATGCTGTCGAAGGCAGATTGTAAAGTGCATCTACTCAAATCTGGATCAGAGTGGCAACTAAAAATGACAAGATCGTCAGCATAGCCCAGAATTGAGATGTTCTCAGGAAGCGAACTGAAAATTTTGTTAATATATAAATTAAAACAAAGAAGACTCAACACAGATCCCGGAGGAACACCTGTAAAAGATTTCCTTTGTACAACGACATCATCATTGTTAACTAACAGGTTCTTGTAGAGAAATAGGTTATATAATAAATTACAAAATTTGGTAGAGAGATTCAAAGAGAGAAGAGTAGAATTTAAGATGTTGATTTTAACAGAATCAAACGCTGGCGTCATGTGCAGAAATCGGGCAATGGGAATGTGGTCCTTAGCAAACACTGAATTTATTGCTGACCACAAAATGACACTGTTGTCTTGGGCATATCTGCGACGCCTAAAACCAATTGAAGATTGCTGAAGATGTGTTTGGACTCGAGATACCATTCTAAACTTGAGTATAACACTTTCTTGAAAATTTTTGTTAGGGTGGAAACTAAGGCAATACCTCTACTACTTCTATTTTAAAAGTGAAGTCGTATCAGGAAGAGGGTATGTAGCCGTTAACTGGAACATTGTTAAATTCTTTAGAAATCTAAAAATCTGGAATATTGAATATTCTTTCATCGCAAAATCTGGAATATTGAAAATCTGGAATATTCACAGAATTCGGATTGAAAACGTTATAAATATTGTTAAGTACAATTTGCCGCAGCCGCATCGGATGTTATCAATTTAATTTTATTGTTAGAGACGAAGGAAATCTCTAAGTTAGGGAAGTCTTGATTTAAATTTCGGCCAAGTTCGATTTTTGGTAAAGCATTGTTTCTGGATTAGATAAATGCACAATACTCACTTGTAGTATGGGCATAAGCCGTGGCTTTGGAGATTTTAATGCCCCCACTTTCAAGAGAGATGCTGCGGCCTTGTGGCCAAACCAGATTTCGCAAATTGAGCTTTGTAGATCTAGAGATGGTAAACAGTAAAATTATGAAATGGACTGGAGTTGGAGTGTCCGGCGGTGTTCTTTGAGTGAGAAGAACTCCGCAGTGGGAGGTAACGTTGTTCCTTTTCCCAAATTGCGATGGTTCACTGTTTCAGATTTTTCAGTTGTTGTTTTTCTTTTTTCTTTTCTGGATACACTGCAGTTTTCATCTTAGCTTTTTCTGCTGTTTTCGCTATTTGACAGCCGTTTTTCAATTAATTCGTGCTTAAATGCTTTTTATTTAAAAAAATCTTTTAATTCTTAAAAGAATCAAATAATGAATACGCGTTCACTTTATCCTCAAGCTTACTGAAAAAAATCCTATAAGTACCATAACACAATTTTAGCAATAAAAAGTATATATGCAGTTGACATAAAATATTTGACTCTTGTTGTTTTTGGATGCTTAATGAATTGAAATAATAAATAGGTAGTCTTCGTTGGTGTGTTCACAGCAAACTTCAGCATGTTGCTTAACTGAACAAAACCAATTTCCTCACCAATGAGTCAAACATAACCTATAAATTAAAAATTAAAAATTCTAATAAAAATCATCAAATAACTCAATACAATCAATAATTCTTAAAACTGTAAAGTTAAGATAAGAGCTTAAACTACTTATCTATCAACCTGAAATAGAAGAGCACCAGGTAATCTTTTTCGAGGTGATTGAAGAAAGTGAAACAATACCTATTTTTTTCATAACAAGAACAGAGTTAACTCTCCCGTGTTCAAGCTTATCAAGTTTGCATTTTGAAATTATTTGCTAATTTCAAGTTATTGAATCATTTCAGGCAGACTAGCGAACGATTGCAGACGAATTCACAAGTAAGTAACATGAATGTTTTATTGTAATAATGAAGACAGGAAAAAAAATACGGTGATGTATTTTTCTGTCAGATCAAACGAGAAGTGCATTGCGGTTGCCACGTAGTTTTCACGTTTGCTCTGAAGAAAATACGTGAAAATAAAAGATCGCACGTGCAAGGTATTTCATGGTAGTCCGTGATTGTAGTTTGATGAGAAGATTCTCGGTTAAATTTTGAAAACCTATTCTGAAAATTCTCTTGATTTGTGATGTGAGGTCTTATGCGTAGCTATGTGCTACCAAGCAGGAATCGCCAGATTCCAAATGCTACTTTATGCTGGGTGATACCGTAAGTTATTGTAATTATTATTATTGCTAGTAATTTAGAGAGTAAATTCTAAGATAAAAGTCTGAGGCTATCGGCTTTAATAAAAACTCCACCGCATTTGAGATTCGAACCCACGACGAGTGGAATTGCTAGTCGGGATTTTTTGCCTACTCGGCCACTCAGGCGGAACACCGTAAGTTATGATTTCTATTTTAGTTAGGAAAAAAATGGAATTTGTTTTTTAATGCCAACAGAATATTTTTATTTTTGGGTGGTTAGATAAATAAGTTGCTCTTGCCTTGCTCTTGCCAATCCATGTATGGGTGTATGTACAAATGAAATAAATAAATATATAAATAAAACAACATATCAACGTCAAAAGTAACGTTCAAGTTACTGATTTAAAATATTTAAATCGTGTATTTTCAAAAAAAAAAAAAATGACTGCCTGTCTGTCTGTTTCATTGTCAGATGGCTTGGTTTATGCAACGTATACGCCTTTATACATATACGCACGTATATAAATAAATACGTATATATACACACATATAAATCACAAAAAAAATGTAAAACCGTGGCGTACAAATTGCATTTTACAAAACCTTTTTGCTTTTGTGTTTTTTTTTTTGTTTGTTTTTGGTTGACATTTCTCATGGTTTCACTGCATGCATGATGACGATTATAATGATGGTGATGGGGGTCGTATTTCCAGGTGAAAAGGATGTGTTATGAGTGTAAGTTTAGGTGCTTTGCTGCTGAGGGAGAGAAGTGTTGGGAGGGGAAATGTAAAAAGGTAAATTGCTTATTTACGCATACCTATATATAAACATAGCAAGACGTATATTGCTGCCAAAGCATAACCATAAAATATTATGTGAATATAGGTATAAACGGGTGGCTGGACAGAAGACTTTTTAAAATTAACTTTTCATATGCACTAGCTTTCATTGTTTCCTGCTATGTATGCAAAGCGTAATAACCATAGCAACCATTTTACACCTCCATATGCATTCATATAAAGAAACCACTTTGATGTGTAAATGTTCTAAAGGTTGAATTCTGTATCGAATTTTCGCACTTTTTTATCAACCTTTTTTTGTTTTTGTTGCTGTTATACATGCTTTTGACATGATTTTGAAACGGAAATGTAGCAAAATATTGTTGAAAGTTGACAGTTTATAGTAAACAGGAATAAGGTCTGCAAAGAAAGCATGGATCGTATAGAGTAAAGGGACAAAGAATAAATTGCCATGTGCCTGCAAAATATTAAAATGAGAAAGAATGAAAAGCTCCAATCAAAAGTACCGTGTCAAGATGATGTTCTCAGGTGAACATGGAATTGCTGCATAAAGTGTTGACCATAAAGAGAAAAAAAAGAACCATACATAATAGGTTTACATCGTCCAAAAACCGAAGAGGCAAAAATAAAGCAAATAAATAGTTTGCCACGATATGATGAGTTAAGCAAGTTACCCAACGTGAAAAATTGGCAAAGACTAAAGAGAACTAAGAGTAGGGAAAACGTAATCATTATATTTATGTTTGCCTATGAATGAACTGGTGTTTCTGTTGCTGATATTGTTCTGACTTGTACGGTACGTTTGGACAACTAACAAATGTTACCATTTGCAGTTAAGGATCTGTTGTTTCTGTGAAGAGTAACAATATGAAAATATTTAATTGCGTATGTATGTGTCCCCTTCTATTAAAGTGATAACGTGTCCCAAGCTGAAAAATAATGCACATAAAAGCTTCTAAATAACACATGACTCATATAAAAAGAAAAATTTCAAGTCAAAAGCCTGCTGTTACCCAAAATTTAATAATATAATAACTTCTGATTGTGTTAATATTATCTCAGTGAGGATTTAAGGTTGTGTAAGACTGCAATGAGAAAAATTTGCATATGAAGTGAAAATATGCAAAAATTTGTTTTACTTTAATCATAATTTGTACGATTATGTTGTGGGTTACTAATTACAGAGTTTAAAGTATTCTTGGCGTTATATCAAAGTTTAGTTGTCAATTTCTGAAGTGCCACAAATGAGCGACTAGTGGCTTTGAGCTTTGTTAAGTGGGAAAAGTCTTCAAAGTTTTTTTGGGAAGCTATCTAAAGTAATGTAAATAAAAACTTTAAAAAACCGTTACAACTGATACTTCGTTAAATATCTCTACCACTTCGTCCTTCCTTCCTAATTCGTTTTACAAAACGTCTCTTCCACAAAAAATATTTTATCTAAATTAATTTCAGTTCGTTTATTTGTAGTTTGGAATAATAAGGAGCGTAAGAGTAAAGATCCTTCTTAACAGCTAAGAAATGAATAATTTATTGTTAATATTGTATTTAAAGTAACTGTAAGATCAACCTTTTTCTTAAGGAAAAGGTATAAAAAAACAGGAGAAAGAAGAAAAATAAACAAACGTAAAGAAATATTTGCAGTAATTGTAGTGCATTGATATGAGAGAACTGTGAAATGTTGCTTTAAAATACCGTTTAACTTTAAAATTTTGGCATAAACCAGTGCGAAACCAGAAATTGGGTGTAGATTAAGTGTAGAAAAATGGCATCCTAGATATAGATAATTTTCAGACGTTCGTTTTGTGCAATTTGTAGTTTTTTAATGTGGAAACAAGCGGTAGAGGACTAAACCGGAGCAGAATAAAACATGAATGAAGGAAATATAATCAATCTCTAGCTGCCAATGTTTAAACTTGCATTTTTATTAATCAATGGATACAAAATATTGGTAGCACTTTTTGAATAACTTTATTAATGTAGTAGTTAAAGTCAAGCTTGATATTCAATATTACATCCAACTACTTGATTTCACTCTTCTAAGGCAGCAATATTCAAGGTATGCTGGGGAGTGAAACGCGGTTTACGTGTACAAGTGAAAAAGTGAAGAAGAATAAAAAATGCCTGAGCTAACAATCACAGTGTTGCCAGCAAAGATGGAAACCATACATCCACTTGATATTGGAATATCTGCGGTGAAAATGTTATGCAGTACAGATGATAGGTAAGATCCTTGCGGACAACCTGCAACGATTGTAATGGAATAGGAACTGGGCTATACCAGATAGACATTAAAGCATTTGTCTTCCAAAAAGCCGTGTGTGGATTCGAGGGAAAAATTTATTTTGAGAACGCGCTATTCTAAATCGTATGGGCCAAACTGAATCGAAAGTAGTCTTAATGCCGAGTGAAAGTATTCTAGTAGATCTTCCAGAATTAAAATTTGATTTAAAAAAATGCGTATTTTAAAAAGCGCTTGTACAGCGTTACATTCCTATCTGAATATAAGTGGTTGCAAGGGAAGGATATTGGTATCGATGATGGAAGCACGCTTCCAATTGGTGGTTTTTTTTTTGGAAAAGCAGGCTTATTGGCCTGTTTGATAGAAGCTATTTCTTGGTTTATTTGTCTTAAGAATTGTAAATGCTTCAGTAGCATTCCATATTCGTGGGAACTACATAACTTGAGATAACCGTTTATGATACTTGTGCGAAAATCGACTGCTTTTTTAGGTTACATAAGTTATTAATTCCATCAGGACCATGTGACTTTCGTGTACAATTGAAGCAAAGAATAACTAGTTATTTTGAAAGATGAGTTTCATACGCATTTAGTTTCCATTTCATTTCACTACGTATCTCTATCATAACTGTCCATGCATGAAAAGATCAGTGACATCCTTGGAGCGAATAGATGGTATTCGACTCTTTTTAAACCGTTAAAAGTAGTATTAGTGCTGTAGGCTCGAATGCGTCGGCAGTGAGTACTTGAATATTGTCTAATCATTAATCAGGGGTCTTTGGTGGAAAACTATGTACATGCATACATACTCCGTTTTCTCGACTAATCAATGTATTGGAATGAATTTTTTGTACATGTCTACACATATGTTGTGGTATCTAAAAGTCATCTCTTTGACCGTACCATTTCAATTCTTAACGTCAGATTTCAACTAGAACTTCATTATAAAACTTTAGTTGTAAACAAAAGGATCGGATTTTAATTAAAATGTTGTTACTTTTAAATTAAATCATTTAAGGTGATGGGCCCCCATCGCAAAACCATGACGAATCCGGCGAGCAATGATTTTCATGTTTCTAGGGTAATGAAGTGGAGACGCTATTTAGAAATTCCGATAACATTAATGCTGGTGGCAACTCAAGCTGAGGTACGATTATGCTTTCAAAAGTTGCTAGTCTAGACTTCGAACCTGTCTATACAGGTTTTAGTGATGCTATGTACCTCAGTTCGCGCGTAGATATATGCGCCATATGGTGTCAAGCTATCGTCGCAAAAGGTATGAATTTGTATTGTTGCATTTGACAAGGATATGCAAGGGGGAAACCTCATGCCGAATGCAATGATTAGGGTCAACATTCATCCCGCAACGTCTGCATTAATATTTTGGCTGTCGTATTATTAGACCGATTAGATCGAAGCGACCGTAGAGACTAGTTACAGCACACAATACGGTGGATCCTATTGCTGCATTCATCGTGGGCGAAGATGAAAAAATGCATTCATCAATTCTAAGACCCCAAAAAAAAAATCCGGAAACCCCGTCATCATTTGAGATTTAACTAGCGTATCCAAATTGTCTTCTTCATTTATTTTAAAAAAGCATTCTACCCTTTACTTGCAAGAACGCAAAAAATCGGCCATGCCTACAAAAAGTTACTAGTGATTAAATTTTAGTGTTTTCACTTTTTCAGGTTTTTTGCGTATTTATCATAAGGTAAAGAAGGAGAATGTGTACAATTGTTTTGCACATTCCTGAAATGAAGTTATATTACCTGCTTAAAAATAGACAACGCGATCTGGTGGTTTTATTTTTTCTTAATAATACCAGCGACATGGGTATCAAATAAAAGAACTTGCATAATAGAATGAGAAAAGCATGGGTGGGTGTGCGGGCCTGCGCGGGCAGGATATTATTTGGTCGTTGTTCTGAAGGATAGGAATCGATGCAATAGATTCGTTTCGAATTTGCGAAGCAGATTAATTCGGTCGTTTGAGTTAAAATCCCATCAGGACCAGGCGCACAATTGTGTTTTACGGACCTCAAACCATCTAAACCGTCATTTCCTGAAATGAACAAGTTAAAAATCGAAACCCAGTTTGTGATCAGATACGGATAGTCAACAGTTACATCGGAATCAGCACTTGAAAAATTACGTCAGAAATATTGAGGTTTCAATATCATCGGAGGACTCGGAGCCATTGAAAGAAACCTGCAAGGGGGATGGTGCTCTTGGAGTTGACACACTTAAAAAAATATTTAGGCATATCGAGCAGTAAGGTTTTCATCAACATCTTCAATAACATTGGTGAGGATTTTATCAACCGAAGGTATGTGCATTAACTTTGGTGGTCGAGGTAATTAAATTTATGCCTTTCAGTAAAATAGGCGAAATAGTCGCAAGCAGCACCGCTTTTAATCAATTTTTTGAAAAGTTTGTTTTTCCTATTTTTGTAATATTTAATAATCTTGTTAAACCATGGCGAGCCCCTGCTTCGATAGCGAGGTTACTTGAACAGAACGGATGCAGATATAGCTAGATTTAATACATTATAAACCGATGATAGTAGGATTTCAATATTGCCAGAAGGAAAATCGAGCATAATGTGTGAAAGGTAATATTTACGTGGCAACATATTGGCTTTATTAAAGACAATAATATTTATTGGAGGAAGTTGGACTTGGAACGTTAGAGGAGTTCAACGCGCCATTATGCCTGTAATAAAAGGAAATACAAATTGCTGGATGATACGGATCTTCAGGGCAATTAAAAGGTGGACAGCATTTTGCAGCTCCCTCCGGTAAATTGAATAAACACAGTTCAAACAGTCTACCATTACAATTAGAAGTACGGTTATATTGAAGTAAATTACCATCAAATAACTCCTTGAAAAACACAATAGCTCGATCAGATGTTGAAGTAGGGACAATACAATCAGAATTATCACTATAACACCAAGTGACTTGTGGCAAATTGACGTCCCCCAACGCTATGAGTATATCAGTAGGTTTAGACTTTTCGGCCACGTCTCAGATGAGGGCAGAATGTTTCTTATAAATAGAGCATTTGGAATATAGGAGCAAATTACATATAAGTGTTCCATAGAAGAGTTTACTGCCCGAATGACAATAAATTCGATGTCAGGAGGAGTAGGAAATTCAAGTTAAAACACCATCAGCAGTGCGATCCAATCGATCCTTTTTGAAAACCTGGAAAGAATTGTGAAAAAGTTGTGAAAAAGTTCCAACGAATGTAAATCACGCTTCAACCAGCTATGATACGAAAACTCCGTGCTCACCGAATTTAGGAATGTCGAGCGAATTTTTGAGTTTAGGTCCACATCAATTAGGTAAATGAAAGTTACTGGGGCTGAAAAGACATTTAGTGTTTTGAGGGGGAAGAACTCTTGAATTATTATTACGGGGCCGAACATCAAGGCCCTTATCAAGGATCATGCAGGCCACAACGGTTTATTTAGGAAAATTTGCATGGGTTCAGCCGGAACTAACGCCTTAAAGTACTAGAGAGCTTTATGTTCACATGGAGCCAATTTGAAAATGCGAACACCCTTCGAAGTCAGGGATGGGACTATAGCAGCAAGATAACTTTTTATGATATCCTCAGTGGTGTCACGCGCCAATCTTGACACGAATATTGCCTTTCTAGTGGATGTCATCCCTAATAGGAACAATAGGATTCACGGCTAACTCACTCTTGCACGTGCAGCTTGTGCGACTTCCCCAGCATGATCACCAGCAGACGCACCCGAACAGCCAAGAGAAGATGAGGATTTATAATTTTTATTAACATTTTGTGGGAATGTACATAGAATAGCCAGAATGGCAGCGTAGTTAACACGACGAGGACTTCTCAGCTTATTTGTAACTACCTTATTACCGGCCGACGAAGGATAACGGAAACGCTAACCTCCTTTGTAGACAAGGAAGGAGCACTCACGTGTGCGCAAAAACCAAAATGAATGTTTCGATAAAAATTTTAATGTAATTTAATTAATTTAAACAATTTTATATATATTTTTTAATAATTAGGCTTTAAACGCGTATAAAGCTATAAAGCAATAATATAAAAAAAAAAAAGAAATTGCAACGTTTCTTCATACCAAGTAATACAATACAATCACAGCACAGTAATACAATACAACCACATCGGCTGCAAGCATTTACTTATTTTGTTGACCTCAGCTCATGTCAGATCATGTCCTTACTTTTCCAAGTTGTTTTTTCACGAACAAACAAAAACGATACTGAATTTCTCTAAGGAATTCTGCTTTTAGGGATAAATTCTTTTGCAAGAATATTCCCCGGTGATGAAGGACTTGTACAGGACCCTGCCAAGATGTTCCGTGCCTAATAAAATCTTAAAGAGTGTTATAATCCGCCTTCAACTTAAAAATTAAGCCTCTATTAGAATTAAGGTTGGAACTTTTCGTTGAGATATGGGAGTTAACTTGACCAATTTCTGAAGGTTATTCTCTTTGGCGCAGCAATAAGCTCGCGCCCTGGAGGCGAGGAATGTGCTGGTGGACATGCTGGAAACTTCAACAAGGTTGTCCTTAGTCCTATAAGGTGTAGTTTACGTTTTGATTCAACAAATCCATCAACGGTTTTAAGATTTCACGTGTCATGCGCTGATTGATTACTACACATCTTTATGATTAGTGTTATTTTTTTGCTTTTTTCCGCTTTTCTATTTTTTCTTAAATTAGTTTAAAGTATTTGCAACATGAAATTTACATTTTTAACTATATGTAAAATTGTACTCCTGTGCTAGCTATTGTAGCTGAATCTCATGTATAAATAAGTAAATAATTAAAAAAAATGGAGTCTTTACTTTTTACCTAAACGTAAAAGTAAAAACCTTTTCTTATACCTTTCGAATAAACTATTTCTCTATTTGTTTTAAGCTTTTCAAAATTTCAAATGGGTTCTTTTAAGAGATCATAGAACTCTGACACTAAGCAATGTTAATTATCCGATAGTATTTAAAAATTTAATTATTCACTAAACTTAATTATTCTTAAACTGTTAAAGAGGTAGGGATTAGCTTTGACACCGCAACTTATGAATCTTTGAGTAGCTACGTCAAATGAAAGAGAATTCTAGGTGATGACATCATGCGCACAAACAAATGTTGTACTTCGGGAAATCGATATATCCTCCCCATAACGATATCGATAAGTTTATTCCAGGAGTTAATGATCGCATTTTGCTATGTAAGGAGAATGAGAAAATAAAAAAATTCTTAAAGCTAAATGCACTCTATTTCTTTTTTTTATTTATAACTTATTAACGCGCATAACATTGTGCCCTATAGCTATCAAACATTCTGTGTGGCAGGATAAGATAATGCGGTTTACGCGTAAGTATGAGATAGGTGCCTATGAACGTGAAACGAACGGTGGTAGATGAAAGTTAAGTTGAGTGCATTATTATGTTGGCTAATTAAGCATGACGCTGTTAATTGTTGACCACAAATGTAAACGTTAAATTGCATGTAATCTTTGCGAACTCAAATCATTTTGCGTTTACCATGTGCAAATGTTTGTAGGTGAACCAATATGTCCTCAGTAATGCAATTTTAATTATGTTTAAAGGAGTGCAACGCATTACTTGGACTGTATTGCAGCCCAGCAAATTAACAAAACCAAGTGACAAACATTATACAAAAACCGTAACGTTAATTAGTAATAAAAAGTAATTCTTTCCGGGTTCATTTTGAGAAGAACCTTTAATGTGTATGTATAGACTAAAATGTATTTATTAGCTTCAAAATTGGGTT
Source organism: Glossina pallidipes (assembly GCA_000688715.1). Lineage (NCBI taxonomy): Eukaryota > Metazoa > Arthropoda > Insecta > Diptera > Glossinidae > Glossina > Glossina pallidipes. The sequence goes on along the minus strand of KK499856.1, from coordinate 541,139 downwards.
CAAATCTCAAGTGAGGTAGAGTGTTTAATATTAGGATCATAAGACGTGTAAGTGTCGTGAAATACGATATGGTGAAATAATCGCATCACTCAGAGTGCACTTTGTTTTTTTCTTCGTGGAAATTTGTGTAGACATGTGTATGCACGATCGTGTTTCTTTTTATATATATATTTTTTTTAATCAGAAACATATGTAATGTATATCCTTGAAGGTCGTTTGTTCATTGAGTTGTGTGTAATGAAGGAAAGATTTATGGGAGGAAATTTTTTGTGACCGTAATATGAGGGAGTGTAATTGAAAAGAAACGCATGTGATGAAATACGATCGCTCGCGTTGGAAGGAATAATCCGTGTTGTGGGAAAGTAGAGTTTGATGTGGAATATTTAGTAATTGCGAGGGATTGCATTGTTTGCGTGCGCATGTGTTTTTTTTTTGCTCAACGAGCTGAAAGTAGAAAATCTTCAACAGATACTGCTGGTTCTTAGTAGCAGCAAGTACGACTTCTGCGTACTAAAAACTACCCTCCACACACTTCTTCCACCACTCTCCCCCGCGGGACCGCCGTTAGGCATTACTTTGCGAAGGCTGGTGGTCATTAGCACGCTTCCGATGGTGGGACCTGAGTGGAATATACTATTGGCTTCCACACCCTCTGATCTCCACCCGCTGTCTTGCAAGCCGCCGTAGTTCTTTGAGAACTCTGCTCACAAAGTCGCCTACTGTGCTCCAGACCTCTTCGCTGGCAGTTAACCCTTCCAATATCTCACTCGGCTTTATTTGGGGTCTGCCATTCCCGAACCTTCTGCAGCGAAAGATGATATCCTCTGCATCTTCGTTCGTTCCCGAGCATGCCGGTCAACTCGGTGAGTTGTCGCGCCCGAACCTGAAAAACAGCCATGGCCAGTCAGGAACTGGGTGAGGTAGTAATTTACCTCACCGTGTGGCCTTTTGATCCATTGCATTATATTTGGGATAAGAACGAACGTCCATCTTCCTGTTGTTGTTCTTTCCTAACTCCATTGGCAGGCCTCAATCGACGCTAGCCGCTTTTCTTTTTTGATAGCCTCATGGGAGGGGGCGTTGATGCAGCGCCTTTTTTGGATGCGCCTCATCTCGTCCGCCAAGATGTCCATTGGCATGGTGCCAGCAATCACCATGGCACTCAGACGATATATTGCCGCCAGCTTTCGGTACACTGCCTTCACTGTGAGTGCACCGGCCCAAACTGGGCTCCCGTACATTATGGCCGAAGTTATCACCGTGGTTATTACTTTTCGATTGGTGAATTTCGGGCCTCCAATATTTGGCATAATCCTTGCTAACGACGCCTCGGTGCCGGCAGCTTTCTCAGCCGCGTACTCAACGTGGTGCTTAAAGTTGAGTCGATGGTCGAGCATCACTCCAAGGAATTTCAGGGCAGGAGATGACTGCACCGTGTGCTGCCCGACTAGTATGGAGCATGTTTCCACACGCTTCCGGCTGCTTATTAGTACTGTCTCAGTTTTATGCTCGACTAACTTTAGCCCCATTTTATCTAGCCACGCCTTCGCTTTAACGATAACCTTATTAGCCCTCGTTTCTACCTGCGTAGCACATTTTGCAACAACTGCGCTTGCTATATCGTCGGCAAAGCCGACAATCGCTACGCCGGCAGGAAGGTTCAGCTCAAGCACACCGTTGTACATTATGTTCTACAAGAGAGGACCAAAGACTGATCCCTGTGGGACACCCGCCGTTATTTTATGCGACTCTTTTCCGTCATCGCTATCATACACTAGCGTGCGGTTGGAAAGGTAACTTGTTGCTATCTCAAGTATATACTTTGGAACCTGCATTCTTATGAGGGCTTTACGAATAATTCCCCAGTCCGCCGAATTGAAGGAGTTTTTAACGTCTAGCGTAACGACGGCGCAGTGTGTGCGTGTGAATATGTGTGTTGCGATGTGTGTGTGAGTTTTTGGGTGTGCGATGATGTGGCGGGAGCCGGCAAGCGTGCGGCCGACGTTCTCCCATATATATACCACTACCCGAAAATGTCGAAAAATTGTGAGGAGCAAGAAAAAAAAAAAAGGCCATTTTTGTTGCGGGCCAAAATTCGCGTTTACATTTTCCTATATATATACTACTGCTATGTTTTTGATTTACACCGCTAAAGCACAAACATTGAATGAGCTTAAAACCAACATTATGAAGTGAGAGATTTATACTAAAAATTTGTGCTTCAAAAACGAATACTTGCGAAATTCCAAGAGGCAGCCCTTACTTAAAAATAAAAATGCAATGAATTAGTATCTACAATAGACAAAAACCATCTTGCTATCTTATGTCGTTTTGTTTTTCTTTCAAATTATTTCAACATCCTTGATAACATATGAAAGCCAAACCTTAATATGACCGGTTTAGTTTCTAACATTTCGCCATCAGACGTAGTTGGTAGTACACTGACATAGAAAGCAACTGCATCAAATTGGGATCATGCAGGTCTGCTTTGCCATCGTGCCACATACAATGGTTCTGATGAAAAGGACGCCTTTATACAGGGTTTAATTTTTAGCACCTAATGATGAATACTAAGTAATTCTTTCACACGAAGAATAGTTTTGCTAAATTTAGACCACGCCAGTTTGCGTTTTAAGGATTCTACAATGACTATGTCGCTAGATGGAAACACGCTGTTAAATTACTAGCATTTTATTATGAAAGTAAGTGAAGAAGTGCGCTAGCCAAAGTGGTGCAGTGCGTCCAAACGTCGACCCGACTATTATGTTCTCTCTAAAAAGTAGGTTCTAATACTAGCAAAAGATTTTTTTTTAAAGTTTACCTAATTCGGGTGTTGTTTAGTTGAGTTTCAGGTGCAAATAAATATATAAAGAAATAGAATGTATGTGGATGTTTTTATCTCTATGTCCATTTTAGAATAAGACCTAGGACCAAAGATGCCGATTTTTTTGTCATTGAAAATAGAGTGGTTCTTACTTGATGTTGCAATGTAAGCGTTTCCTTCGATAAATTTTGTTTTTTTTAAGAAAAACTTGGGTGCAAGGTTTTCCGATGTTTCCGCTAAGTTTGAAGTCGATAGTTTGTTTTGTTGCGAGCAGGATATCAGGATGTAGGATTAGTCATCCTGAATGCGATGCGATGATTATAAGAATTTATCCACAATTGCAGGTTGGAGAAGATTCCTGGAGAAAGTGTTTGCGTATTGTTCTGATCCTGATTTTGTCAATATTTATTGGATACAATGGAGGAAATAGGTGAAAATAAGCCAAGAAGTAGTGTTGATGGTAATATTATAGATGGAGAGGTGCTTCCATATTTTTCTCTTTATCCGTTTTCTCTATCCGTTCATTGTACCTTTGAAAGTTCAATTTTTTCGCTTATTCCGCAATCAACAGATATGTTTCAATACACAAAGTTTTAATCTTATCATCGATTGTTGCGATTGCGTTCCTTAACCTGTTAGCGGTGATCCAGCTGGTAGTTGATGGATTCAAAATAGCGTTTAACTTGGACAGGCTATCAGTGAGAATAACAGTCTTGAGTTTGCTTTTGTAAGGAGATGGTAGAACGTAATATTTAGAGCCATGGACATTTGAGGAAATTTTTAGGGAAATTCCCTTTTGCGACGTAAAAACTGTAGTTAGTGGTAAATGGTGACGTTTTGATTTTGTTGGCAATAATAGCATTTTTCACATCTTCGCCGAAAATAAATTTTTTGGAGTTAAGAATCTTCGGAATGAGTCCACTTTTTACCTTATAAAGTCTGATTTGAAAAGTTGGGAAATTATATTCAATTTTGCGTAAAATAAGCATTTTCCTAAGGTAAGCAATGGTGCGTGGCCTTCCCATGCAATGTATTGTACTCTAGTATCGCACTAGTTAAAGTAAAACAGTGCAACTGAAAACAGTGTGGTTCCAACGGTATTTGTTGGGAAACGTAAGTCCGGAAAGTCCGGGTGAGTGTCTGCACGTTTTCTATTCGTGAATTATTATTGCGCCTCAGCCAATGTTTCTAATAATTTTTTTACTGATTTTGCACTGAAAATTGAGCACCTGAGGGGTTCCCCCAATTTAAAATCTCTTCCACAATAGATTCGAGGATGTTCATTGATTTCGTGCTATTTTGTTGATTTGTTGGAACGTATACATCGTCCGGGTAGAAACATTGTTCAATTCTCGATATAGGGAAAAAAGTTTCACTTATTTATATTGAAAGCAATCTGAAAAAGCGTGACAGACAGAGGAGACCATTGTGAAATGGCCTTGATTAGGCAAAAAGATTCAGCAAAATTATTGTTAACCTTGACTCTAAATGGCTTGTGAGTCACGAATGATTTCATGTAGTTGAAGAATTTGGATTTAACGGAACACTTTCTGTCGAATGTTTTTTCGAAATCGACTGAAAGAAACGTGTCATGGTGACATTTCAGAAATTGCTTTGATTGTGAAATAATTTATGTATAGCACAGTATCGATACATCCTCCATTCCACTTGAAACGTACTTGTTGTTTCGTAATCAAGCTCTGGGATTCATGAAATCAAGATAATGTAGACGCTATAATTTTTTGGCAATATCTTTGAGAAATAAGATAATAGAGACATGGGACGATAGCCCGAGGGATCCTCCCTTTTGATTTAGAGAGACTGTTTTCAAGTTCTATGGCTAATATAGGAATTTCCTGGAATACGGCACCAGGAAAAGCATTTGATAGAAAAATTTCAGTTCTTATATTTTCGATGAAGACACTGGAGAAATTGGTGTCCAAGGAATACCCATATCACATTTTGCCAAAAAGATTAGAAGTTTCATATGTCGCAGTCCTGTTGGGAAATGGATTGTGAAAGTGAGATACGAAGCGAAAGCATTGAAAATATTTTGTTTGAGGTTTGAATCGGTATGATCTGAATGTTTGAGTTCAATCTATTTATTTATGAGTTATGTTGGATTTTACAAAAACGCCAACTCCTTGTTTTCAATAAAAGTTTTGACCAGCGTTCAACGATCATCCTTTATGTGAAGTAAAAGGATTTGTAAATATATAAAGATGGGGTTAAAATCACTTGGAATCATATGAATTTCTTTTGTTTTGTTCTTTTTTTTTTAAACATTAAATCGAAACCAAAAAAACCAATTATTCGCGATAATCACGAGAATAAAAAAAAACGCAATAAAATAAGGCGCTCCCTACAACAGAAGCCAGATATCCGAATAAATCAAAATAATCAAAAATCGGAGGTGAAAGTCAAAACATGTACCGTTCCTTTTGAAAGTCCTTTATTTTATGATTGATAATAATAAAATAGTTAATTAATTTTTGACAATTTTTATTAAACTATTTACATATAACATAATTATAAGCAATTCACCTCTGCTTATTTATTTTCATTGTAATTATTATTAATTATTATTTGTCAGAAATCAATGAAGTATAAGTAACCGAAAGAATTGCTTATAAAGTGTTTTACATTGCCTTGAATTCGCCATATAATTAAAATATAATTATTATTACACTGTGTAACGCTGTTCAACTCATTGACTCGCCATCTTGATGTTTTTGCGTAACTAACGTTGAATGTATACGCGGATCTGTGTTGCTCTGCCAAGGTTGGCTGTGCGTAATAAATTTTTTACCTTTTACTTATTCCTCCTATTTTGAAGGTCAATTGTGCAACTGAGTTATATAAAACTTTATCAGAGAAGTAAACTAATTGACCAGGTAAGTTATATACAAACGTATATATGCGTATAAATATTTGTTTATTGTGAACGTGAATGCATATTGGGCCTTTGGCCCAATTAAGTAAATTAAAGAGTTTGTAACAAACACAGAACAAATAAACTTTCCCCTCTCGTGTACGTCCATTATCAGTTAAAAGTTGTCGTACTTCAGCGTAAACATACATAAATTTCTCAAACTTTTTTTAAGCATAAATTATATATGAAAAGTGTATGCCTTTGGTAGGTAGGTAGATGAGGAAATAATGATAAAATGTTGAACAAAAATTACGCCAATAAGAAAGATACCGTTACTTTGACTCGAATTGTGAACACTCTCTACTTTAATTTATAAATGCATAACAATATGTGCGTACCTACAATGCCTTAAAGAGTTTTATGGAAATGTTTTTTTTTCTTAAACGGGAAAATTGCTATAGAAATACTAGTATTGATAAGCATTTAGGGTAAATTTGGTGCACATTTCAATGCAAAGCTGGGAACGTTTGCTGAACAGGACTTGCAATGTGCAAGGCACAGATTCTTCAATGGTACATAGTTCAATTATATAAATGAATTTCTTTACTGAGGTGAATTTTTCAGGTTAGCACCTTTCTAAAATGCTCAACTTAGTTTAATTTCGTCAAAAAAACATATCAAGCTTTACTAACAAAGCCGAAAACCCTGTTATTGGAATGGTCTTCAACGATTTATTCTTACAAGGAAGAATAGAAAGAGGGAACGAATAGTGTTAAGGTTAACCTTTTATATATCATATAAGAATCGGGTTGTCGACGGACGTTGAACTTCCATATATTGATTAAGCATTATTTTTGAATTTGAAAGGTCTTAAAAGATGTCAACTGCTATCAGGAACACATTTTCAAGGTAGGTGTCGATTATTTCCCAAATCGAACTTATCCCTATAACTTTAGATATAATAAATTTCAGAGAATAAATGGAGCTCGCATTTTTGCTGTGTCTCAAAGTATATTACAAATTGTTAAAAAAACACAATTTACTTGAGATGTCATTGGTCCCATATCACTCGTACGTTTTCCCCCATGCTAAGTAAAATAGCCAATTAATACTAAAAATTTCAGTGGAAATTGAAGTTCACGCAAAGCTTTTGATGTGCTTTAAAGGAGATTAGAAGTCGCGCGGAAAGCCTTACATCATTCCATCCATTTTTTTTTGTTTTTTTTTTGTTTAATTTTTCTGATATTAAAGTGCTTTCAAATAAGTTCTGTAGATTTAGGCATTGCGTACGGTCTGAAATATCTAAAATAGTGTAAAGAGCATACGACACACTTATATTCGGTGTGGTAGGCTAAGTCCAAAAGGCAAAAACGTACGAATGAAAGTAAAATTGTAGTTTTTAAATCCCTTTATATTTCTGTAGGATTTAATTATTGTAACAATTATGCAGCAAATTAGCTTTGATTTCCTTTTTTGAATTACTTAAGGAATAAGTAAACAAAGAGAAAATGAAAATATATATCATGACTATTTCTTGCATGTGTTAATGTCTATGTGTGCGTTCAGGTTGGTGGCAAGAAAATTCTTGTTTAAATAGCACAAGTTTTGATAGGTAAGCCATTATTAGATTTTATATACTTTTGGTTCCCACTTACACACACCGCACAATACAACATAACCCTAACAATCACACACATATTTGCACACACGTAAGAAACTTAGTTATCCAGCTGAAAAGTATAAAAGTTTTAGTTGTAGCTATTGTTGTTGTCTCTTTTTTTCAACATTATTCAGAAAGTTTACGATTTTCCCTTTGGTTTGCTTTCGTTTTTTTCTTCTTTTTTGCTTTTTTATAGTGAACTTTGAGCTATACTTACGGGGAATAATGCTAAAGAAGCAGATAGTTGTTGTATGTTGTTATTAATACTAAATTGTATGTAAGGATGTGTGCGCAAACTTGCTATTAGCCATTGGCAAATGTGTGTTAATAGCTAGAAGGAAAACTTTTTACAAAGCTAATTATCGACACTCTTGTGCTTACGCCCATGGAAAATAAAGGCGCACAAGTTAATCTAAATACACACTGCCTCAGCTAAGTGCGTGTTGTGTTATAAGTGGGGGCACAGGTGCATAACTAGCTGTATGAGTATGCGCTTGTTTAAGTAAAAATATTCATAAGTTTATCACATAGTGGTGTGGCGGGAAGACTTCATTATATTACGTAGATGTGGGTTACTGCCGGATATTGCAACTTTTTATTTTTCCATAGTATAAGGAAGCTATTAAAAAAAGAAAATTTGTTAACGTTAATGTAGTTTTCGCATAACATGAACTCGTGCTTTCTGTTTGCGTCCGTTTAAATACTTTAGGCCTTTGTCAGTAATAAGTGGAATTACTTTACTAACAAATTTCGATCCACTAAAATAATGATCTGAAATGGATCTACTTTCTGCAATACACAATCTCTGATGTCTTTCAGTTGACATTATTTCTATTCTGTAGGGTGTTTCAGATGGGTTTTAAGCCTCTATGGAAAAATGCTTATTTATTTTTTTTATGATTTCATTGAATTTTCAATTTTGTTTTACTGTTGTTTTTTTATTCACCTAATTGTCGAGAGCATTACTTAGACGTTAATCGGTATGAATTGTAACTTTTTGAGTGCTTAATGTGTGAGCGTGTTTTGGGAACTTATATGCAGGTAACGATGTATAAGTTGCCATTAAATAAGTTAAAGTTTTTTATCAGTGCTTCTAAAGGTAAAATTGTAGGGAAACCTCTTGGAGCAATACATGTGATCGAAGATTTTTGTTATGGAAAATCTTTATGAATCAGGTATTGTTTTGCGTTTTCCATGAGATTTTTGAACAAAAAAATGTTTTCCTCTAAAAAATTAACATTGCTAGCAATTGTAAACTCTTGTTGAAGAAATTATTTTCTTGCGTTTTAGTTATGAAAGCAAGTTTCTTTTTCTAAAAACAATCAAATAAATGATCAACAATAGAACTAGAGGGTGAGCGAGAAACCGCAAAGCGTTGGCTTGTGGCGCTTAACTTCAACGGCGGAAGAGAGTTTTATTTAAGCTCAAAAGCATGTCTGAAGAGCCATAAACTTTTCAGTCTAAATTGTTATCACTATCGACACCCGGCGACGGAATACCACCACGAAGTAGAACATCAATATTATCAGAAATCGTCTGCTGGCAGGATTTTTTACTACTACAGTGAATTGAGTGAGGCCGGGGCTGCTGGGTATTTAAAATCTATGGGGGAAAAGTTGAATTTGTGGATAATACGAATGCAGGAGTGATTACCACAACGTCGCGCAATGCCGACAGCCCAAAAGCATTTTAGTCTGAACTATAGGGAACGGGGTATCTTCTGTGGCCTGGTTTTTCCGTCCTTCGCAAGGTAGTAAAGTTTTGAGAAAATTGGCAATTGTTCATACAGCTTCATATATATTAAACGTGAATCTTTGTTACATTTTAATATACTCTGCGTGTGTTGTGATTAGCTAATTAAATGTACAAAAACCAACTTATGAAAAACTATTATGTACAAAAATGCCAATTTTGTCATAGCATAAGTTAAAATAAAAAGATATACATGTAATATATATATATATATAGCGAAGAAATGGAAATTATTCCACCGAAAAGATATACTTAAAGATATGAAAAAGAGCAATAAAAAAAATACATTGGTTATATTAAAACTTTGTTTTGAAAAATTTGATATCAAAAATTGTGGAGAGCGTGCAAAGTCAACATGAACATCGCTCAATCTACAGATTTTGTCGCATCACAGTAGGAAGCTGGCTCTTTGGAACCTCTATCTATTCGTAAGCTTACAGATCCTAAGCAAAGGAAAGCGATAAGTGAAACCAAAAGGCGATTTGAACAGGGACGCGTTAGCTCTCTCTCCAAGAATAAATGACTTATAATCTCTTGTTTCTCATGAAGACTTCATTCAGCACTTCATTAGTCTTTAATATACTAATAAATGCACTATGCAAGACAAACGCTACAGAATGTCATTTTTGATTGTAGACATACAAGGTGGATATGTGCATGTACTTTTCATAACAGTTGCAAATCGCTGCCCGCCTTTTAGTTTACCTGGGGATCTGTATCATCCAGCAATTTGGGTTTCCTTTCATTACAGGCACGATGGCTCGCTAAATCACTCTTACGTGTCAAATCCAAGTTCCTCAAATAAACAATATGATGTTAATAAATCCAATATTTTAGTGCTTAAATCTCATCTTTCACATTGTGCGCTATTTTTCTGCTGGGAATATTGAAGCGCTACTGTCATCGTTCTATAATGTATTCAACCTAGTTATTTGTGCATCCGTTTCAATCGGACAACCTCGCCTTCGAAGCAATTGCCCGCCATGGTTCAAAAAATTTATGAAAAGTGGCCCTGCTTACGAGTACTTTGTCTATTCTGCTGCAACACGTAGATTTAATTACCTCAACAACCAAAGTTACTGCATATATCTTCAGTTGATAAAATCCTCTCTGCTTATCAATTCCAAATGTGTTTATAAGTTTATAAGTTTTTAACTCCAAAAGAAAAATCTCCATATATCCCCTGCAGCTTTCTCTCAATGACTTCAAGACCTCTGGCGATATTGAAACCTCAAGTCTTTTCGCTGGTCATGACGGACAGTCTTGGAAGTTAGGTGTTTTCCTTTTGTGATGGAAGAGTATTGTGCTTACACAAAGTGGAAGCAGACATCACGTTGGGAACTATAGACGCATTGCCAAGTTTAGTCCTAGATTGTTTGAGAGAAATGTCGAAGCAAGGTTTTGACTTAGTTAACCATAACTTATCGATGTTAAAACTCCAGGCCTCTGGCTTCTCTTTGTACTTAGTGAATTTGATAAGCTCTTATCGTCGTAACAAATCATTCAGGTTTCTGTTTAGCTTCATCACTTCGGCTCCCGTGCCGTCTGGCGTCCTTCAAAGCAGCCACTTATAGGCCCTTTTATTTATTCTGCACATTAATGATCTCGCCTCGATGGTTAAATCCAGCAATCGTATCAGCTTCAAATTGACTTAAATGAGTTGGTTACATGGTGATCTTTAAATTTTGTGAAATAAAACCTAAGAAAATGCAAAAACTTTCTTACTCAAGAGGGAAATCATTCAATATTGCTTCACACAAATTGGAAAACGTTAATCGATATAGAGCTTGTATTCGACCAAAGATTATATGTTAGTTTGAACACTGAGTTGCCTTTAAGTAAAACTAGGTCGGCGCCAGGTTTCATTAAGAGGTGGTCCAAAGCTTATGTATTCTAATATTACAAAAAGGCTGCACATGTGCTTAGATAGACCAATACTTGAATATGCCTCTGTTGTGTGGTCTCCTCCCTATAGGTGTTATGTAGATTCAATTGACTCCATTCAAAAGCAATTATTGCTGCTTGATGCTTAGGAATTTGGGTTATGCCCCCTTGTCTCTCTGTCTCTCTGATTCAGCCACATTACTTGGTAAGATAAAATTTAATATCCCGAACCGCTCTGCTGGGAACTTTATTTTCATAAAGCTTTTCAATGCAAATATAATTACGAGGTTTTCAATCAGCTTAGAGTCGTATGCAGAAACCTAAATGATATCTTTCGCCTAATCGCAATCTTTTTTTAATAGACACTGTGACAGTTTAAGTAAATTGAAATTAATATAGTTGTTGCATGGATTTTTTTTAAAAATTCTGTTTCGAAAAAAAGGCTTTTAGATTTCGAACATACGTTATAGGCACGATTTTTGATCGCACGATTTTTGATCGCAATAAATTTTATATTATTTTTTCTATTAGTGTTTACTTCCAGTACCATAGAAACGCCCTTTCACGTTCAAATATTATCTTCTCCTAGTTTAACGATTTTTTGTTTAAGAGTGTAATCAAGAGCTTTACACATTATGAATGGCAAGGCAAGCAATGGCAAGGAAAATGTTAAGGACATTGATAATTATAAGGCTAAATTCCTAATCGACACTAAAACCTGCATTTCAAACTGTTCATTATTTCTCAGAAGCGTTGAAAGTTTTCGAACCGGTTACACCGGTTAATCATTTATTAAACCGTTGTCTTTATAAAGCTCCGCTGCAATATTTTGGTTTAAAAATCCTTTTAAATGCGCATGAAAACTTTCTTTATCATTTTTGCTTGCCCCGTTCTTTAAGACTTCGAAGTTGACAAAAATTAATTTACCCTGCAGGCGTTTCAACGCTAAAGCGAGAAAAGCGTAATCGAATTCAAACCTTCTTAACTCTTCAAAGTACAGAAGGAAAAGAGACGAATGCAACTTCGAGATTGGTTGTGTTCCTCTTTCATATGCTGGATGAAAATTCGGTAGCACATTTCATCTAAAGAACCTACTTAATCTGAAATTGGAGTAACTTTTTATCTTTCGTTCAGACTACTTTTTTATTTCCAGTCCAATGCTCGCGTCGATATATTTTTCGATCGCCATCGTTTGCTTCACCGACAGACTTCTCCATCCTTCAAGCTCGACGATAAATTTAATCTCTTCATATTTTGAACATTAAGAAAGATATTATTGATATAAATATATGGCATAGAGCCGAATCTATAGTAAATCAGGGTTGTGCTTAAACTTCGCTCCGTCAGATTTGTGTTCTCTTTTACCTTTTTAGTTATGAACTCTATTTAGTAAAAGTTTACCATAATTTAATTAAACATTTAACATATAATGACATCGCTGGAGTTTCCTGTGGTCTATTATAGAAAATATTTGGTTACAATGCAACAAACGTACAAAAAAAGACTAAAAAAATTAGAAAAAAAGGCTAAAAAGTTGTATTTTGTACAATAGTCTGACCATAATTAAAATAAACATTTGGGTTTTATAACACTTCTGAACTACTTATTGAAATAAAAACAACAAGGAAGGCCCTCTTCATTTTAAGCCGAACATTGGGTACTCATCATTACAGATCAATCCGATGCTAGTTTTGTTAAAACTAAAACAAGAGAAAGAGGATCGGAATATGGGAAATCAAAAGCTCAGGGACTTTCATATTTTTTACTATGTACTCTTGCACCTATTCGGTCCGGTTTTCTCGAAATATTTTCTGCTATCTGCACATTTTGGCTGCAAGTATTTTGAAGTTTCTACAAACTGTGCTCGTTTTAAGATGGAAGCGATTGTCGGTTAACATGTACTTTAACCAGTCGACAGTACGCTGCTAGAAATTACGGCAACTTGGACAGCTGTAGAAAGAAGCCCAAGCCGTCCATAACACAATTGAGGCAGGATATGTAGACTTTCTGAGACTTTGACTGATATGCGTAAACGCGGAGCATTACGATGAAAAGAGAAGGGACCCACAGAGACAGTTAATTCAAAAGCTATAAGTATACATATTTTACGCAGTGTCTTTTGCATAGATATTACAAACCGAAAGACCAAAGTTATGCCCCGGTTACGAATATAGAAAACACTAAAATATTTATAAAAAACTAATGACCACATAAAATGTTTTTTAGAGTTTATTTGAACACTGATTCCTACATAAGTATTGCGACTTATAATTAGAATGAGAGAAAAGAGTGGGCAAAGCATGTAGACTGAAAAAAGGTATGTGTACAAATAAGCGCGCCATCATTGTGACCTCAATGCTTGGCGTTTATGCCTGTATTTGTCTCATTAAATAGCCAAATGTGTGAAAGCTTAATAATGGTCAAAAATGTTAATAATATTGAGTTCATGTATGTACATAAATGTATACATATATACGCATGCACACGCATGCATATATACATTCGCATAATTGTGTGTGGATGTCTGCACATAATTATGGAAACACCATAATTAACACCATAATGCAATATTGGCTGCAATTATTTATTTGTATCAAATTGTAAACCTTATACAATATTGGTTTATTTATGCAATTGTTTGTAGTTATGCGTTCGTGTGCTTGCTGCATTGGTTTATTAATGATACAAAATTTTCAATTAGGACCCAACCGCAGGAATAGTGCTTTACTCCCATTTGATTGTGTTTGATTACTGAATGAATGAGAAAAAAAAGAAATTATGTTATGTACAATTTTAAATTAAATGTTTAGAAATGTGTGCGAAATGCTTTTATAGTACTTCAGCTCACACTTATCCATGTATAATAGGATATAAGTTTTCTTTCAAGTGTTCTTCAAATTCTTTTTGATGCCAAAAAATCGTGTGGCTTACTGCGATACCACATTACTATCAACTCGAACAGTATTTTTGTCTAAGCTTGCAGTTAAATAACTTAAGAGTGGTTAAATAAGTTCTATTAGACATTTTTCTACCTCTTTGAAAGTTCAAGCCAAGTCTGTTAAAACTTTTAATAGCATATTAGGTTTGATGTGCAATAGCTAATATGCGCTTTTACGAGGAAACAGCTGCTTGATCAAAGAAAAATATTTTCTCGTTGACACATTAAGCAGCAAAAATTTATGGATCATTAATGTATTATTTAATGCAATATATTGTAACGTAAATCCGTCTTTTAAGAATTTTACGTTATTTATTCAACTTCTTTTTGAAATAAGTTCACACCGCTGAATGGTGATCTGTAGGTTTTATTTTCGAAATCAGAAAATGCATTTATAATTTATTTTCAGAAATTTCCATTCGCAAGCTTTAATTTGTCTTGATATCGGCTCTCTGGACTCAAATAATTAGGCCTTCTGCAAAGGTGCCGCTTACATACCTTGTTGTAAGCACATTACTAGCTCCATGAGGCAGGTAAAGCGACGTTTTCCTTTCACTGGAATTTTATATCTTGGAAAGTCTTGAAAAAAAAAAAAATTAAATAATAAGTTATGGGTTGTTCTGGTTTTATGATTGCCCAACATTTGGCAAACCTCCTGGAAGATTAAGGACTCGAAGTTTCTCCCTTAATCCGAATGCAACTCGATGGGAGCCTCAAACCGCGTAATCCAATTATTTACAAATGCTCGACTATTGTCTTTGCCTCTTGATTCGGTATGGCATGCAGTTTCTACCTCTTACCGGGCCGAGAAAGGCCCAGCAATAGGTATTGCAAATTCGTTTTGTTGCATTGGCCACAGCTGCGCATCCACCTAGCTTCGTTTCTTTCGTGCTTTCCCAAAGTCTTGCTTACGGGACCACCAGTAACTTCTTAGTCCATAAACCGTACTCAGTTTGCAGTATTCGCCATAACCATTCATCTTGAATGATGAGGCTTTGCTGCTGAACCCGAAATACGTTTGTAATCGAACTTTCTCCTGCAATTTGTTGCCAGTTAGGACGCTTGCCTTTTCCGTGGCTGCTAACGTGATAGTTCAAATCTTCGTCGGCAATTCGTGCACTGCGCATGTTTCCTTTCAAAAAGTTTTTGCCGGGCTCCGCAATGGTCCGGTAGACGGTGACAACTTCTTTATTTTCGCTTCCAACGCAGTGTTTGCATTGTGGGTCGCATGGCCGTCTAGACATGGCATGATATTTACCATTGGTATGGAAAATCGAGAAATGGTAAGTTCGTAGTTTTCAATCCACCTGGCCCATTGTCCTTCTGGATCTTTGAAGTTGAGTATCCATCGCAGAACAGCGTGGTCTTCCATGCTCATCTAATTTGCTAATCCATCATTTTACGCGATTTTCGGCGTCTTGTGATATCTTGGAGCTTTTTCTTGGTATTGATGATCTATCACATATTCGGCTTTTTGTCATTACGCTATAATATCTCCTTTGTGAATTTTTTTGTGACGATGGTGAGGTTCAATACCCGTACTGGTATTGACAAGCGGTTTCCCAATAAATTATTGCTAATTATTGTCAATTTTTTCGCATGTCGCCGGCTGCATGACATAGGTAAAGCGTCATAGTTGTGGTCTTGGATTTTCCTTCCTCTGGAACTTTGTTTCTTGGAAAATCGACTTTTTTTCATATAAACGTAAATAGTAAATTATGGGATTTTCGTAGCAATATATATAAGAACGTCATTACGCGTTATTCAACGGCGTCCAATTAACATAACAGTGTGTGTTAACTCTCAAAATCACTTCTGAAGGTCACAATGTAATTTCTTGGCAATCGAATAACGCAGTTTAGTTCTAGTTAGCGTCGGTAAAGTTTCTGTAGTGCTTATTCTGCGAGATGCACTTTATGAACATGGCCTGTTTCCTGTTTCATGTTTCAAGTGGAAAAGGTATGCCTTAAAGTGGCCAGGTTCCGTGAGTAACTAGGTTGAACGGGAGTGAAGTTCACTTGATTTCCGCAAAAAGTAATCTTCTCTATCTGGACTCAAATGATGTGTTAAATTTTTCTTTGCGGCAACTCCCATCTGATTTGCTATGTGTTGTGCCTAACTTCTTTTCTCTGGCAAGACGGCGCTTCTCCCTTGGGTTGGCCCTGCATCCGCAAGGACTTATTATCCCCAGTAGAAAGAAAGCGTTTTAAATGGCACAAAATAAAATAATATTCTCATAAAGTTTGGTTGATTTTTCCAAAAGAGCAATATGCGATAAAATTAACTGTGCTAAGTTTAGATTACACAGGTACAAACCCATGCAAACGTCTTCTTACTCATAGGAAGTAAGTCGTTATGCGAAAGCAATGTCTAATTTTTAGTATTTTATGACGAGAATAAGCGTAGAATTGTAGAAGACTCTGGCGGGTGCAATATAATATAGTGGAGCCCGGCCGACTATAACTTTTCCATTTATTTACTTATTTTTTGCGATTTTCTTAAGAGCAGAAAATTTCGTGTCTGAAAGTCTTAAACCTATGAGAAACATTCAAAATTATTCTAGATATTTGGTAAAAAACTGTTTTTCGAGTAATATTTCCCCTTAAGGTGTGAAAAAATGCTTACATGTAAATATGTGCTCTTTCTGTCTATCCATCTTTCAGTCTGTCATTCAATGAATCATAATTATGTGTGTATGATGCGAACAGTAAGTGTGCGTGTTTTGAATTGTTTATAACTTATTTTGACTGCTCTCTGACCACTCACACATTGTCCGTATAAGATCATTAGGGGCCTTACCAACAACGGCAAACAAACGCAGACCTTAATACATGACCCTAAAAGCAAACATTAATACCAAGAGTTTTGCGATAAGTACATGTGTGCGTAAACGTGTGGCAGAGAAAAAAACGCTCGAAGAATTTTAATAATTTGAATCAGTATTCTTAACCGAAGTAATAGAAGTTCCCGTTCCTTCATAAGCAAAAACAAGTGGAAATTGAAACAAGTAAGAAACTCATAATCGGTATGAGTTGAATCTTGCATACCCTGCAACAAACAAAATTTCTATCCAAAAATTTTCAAATTTTCGATTTTTTCGTAATTTTCGATTTGTGTTGTGATTACTTTTTCTCGGCAAAAGCAACTCAATTTCAAACCCGGTTATTGAAATGAACTAAAAATATGTGTGGTCACATGTTAGGATTTAGATGGCTGCAGCAAACACACATAAATGTACTCGCCTAATTTACTCAGGCTTTTGAGAAATTTTTAGATATTCTACACTCAACGTACTACCATAGCTTTGAGACTGGTTTCGAAGATGTTCCATATGTTTTCATTGCAGGATAGGCTTTCGAAGTGCTTGACTTAAGGTATTCATGAAAATCAAGATAGTTTGTCAGTATATTTATTAAATTCTCCCTTTGGAGTGAATTCTAAAATTTTTGAATCTAGTGCCGCCCACTTTATCTATATATGAAGGTTATAGCTTACGTATATATTTTTATATAAAATATATTTTGTAGCCTATAATTAATTGACGAAAATGCACTGAAAATTTCATTCCACATTTTAACCCTTGAGAAAACCTCTTTGTAAGCAAGTAAAGTTTACTTTCAAACTTGGTGTGTGGAATTGAGAAAAAGGGATTGTCGGTCTTGTCTTTCTCGTAGGTTTCAATTTTCGAGCCGTACTGCCGAGAGACATATGACTAAGGGGACTTTAAATTTAGTGCGGAGCAAGTTTCTATATATTCTTTGAGTACGCGAGCGACTAAAAATGATGTGGCGAACAGAATATACCGTTAAGTACTTATAATGTAAAGCAAAACGAAAAAAAGAAGGGAAATGCGTGCCTAGAAAACAAAATTTATTGACAATAAGCAAAAATAAAAGTAAAATAATACAATTTAAGAAAGCTTAGCTCGTAGCTTCTGAAGAAACAACGGCCACATAATCATATGATATACGAGTACCAGTATATGATGATAAAAAATCTATATTTATTTACTTAAATTTTATTTAACGTAAATCTTTTGTACATTTACGCATCAAAATGTATTAAAGTTCATCCTCTTGATCTTCTAATACAATTAAAAAGTTTGGGAAAACCAATCAAGCATTTTACTTAATAACTACTATAGAATAGAAGAAGAAACCTACAATTAGAGAGAAATTCTGTTAAACTTTTTCATAGCTAGTAACTTGGAAAATGAATGAAATTAAGTTGTAATAGAAGCAGACAAACGAACGAGCACGGAAACGGGCAGATAACAACAGATAGAGAAAAATCCATGAATAGCTAAATCTTAATTTAAAATTTTCCTGTTACCTTTTGCTATATTAAAAGTTGTAAATCACAGCAGCTGCACACAAAAGTACTTCGTCACAATAACAACAACAATAATAACAACGAGAATAAACAGCTAAAGAAAAACTTTGCAAAAGTTTTAAGAATGAAAAATTTTCTTCTCTTTTTTTGTCAGTGAATCTAAATTGCAACTAATGAATAACATTAATCTACTAAGATTGCATACAGCATGCAGTAGAAGTTCTTTTTTTCTCTTTGTTTTCTATTAAACAGAAAATTCATATAAATTAAATTAAGTTTAATTAAGAACAGGTGATATCAATCGGAGATATTAGTCAACTTTCACTCTTTGTCACAACACTAGCTTAGAGTTAAATATAAATAACGCTAGAGCACTACTCAGATGCTGATTATTTTAACCTCACATTTCTGAATTCATTCACATCATCCATAATTATTTAACAGTTTTCGTCTGTGTAGGATCATTGCAGAGCCCTTCACATGCATTCATAATTAATAATTTGTTTCTATCAGATAGGATGACCGCAAAAGTAGCAACAACTTCGGTTTAAACAGTCGTCAATTCGTAATGTGTTCTGTTTCCGAAAAGAGTGAATATTTGGCCCTCGGAAACTAAGTTCGACGTTGGTATTATCTTTTGCTGGTTGAATCTTTTTGTTGTTGAATCACAATTACGCTATTTTCGCCAAAGTGTGTTCAGAAAGATTCTGGCCTGGCAATGGTTTGTTGCCTAAAGAAAGTAACCGTTCGAAATTGGGTTAAGAGTTACACTTAATAACGTTAGTAGGAATGTACGTGTGGCCTAAATCATTGTATACGCATAACCCTTGGCATCCTCTCCAAATGCCGACAGACATGCAAAAGCTCAAATATCTATTGAGAAAAGCAAAAAAAAAAAATTTAAATCTCGACTTCCCGCAGAGACGGAAGAACTGGCTGATCCAGGTTTGAAAGCTGAATGAGAGACAGTTTTCTTAATTTTCTTACTTTTTTCATTTTTTGGTTAATAATTAATTATGCACGTATGAATTTATTTAATTTTTGTACGTTAAATTTACACGGATGTATGCAATACTCAGATGCGTATCACTGGTCACAAAATTGATGTGAAAAATTTTGATGTGTTGATGTTTTCAAGGGTTTCCTATATAAGCCTTTCTAAGCAAGCCTTTTATTTGACAGTAAAGAGTGGTCTATAATAGTATCTTGGCTTAGAAATTAACCAACGAATTTGAACCACTCCCTTTTTCAGAGCCCAGCCCGCGTAAGGGTACTCACCAAGAGTAAATCTTTATCTGACAACGTTATCTAATTTCTAATTAGTCAGTCATTGACAAAAAAATTAATTTGATTTGCACATCAGTTTACATTTTCGGGAATTGCTTTGATGGCATGCTCTTGCTTGGGAACAAAGTGTGCCTTTTGGTACTTTATCACGAAAGTAAATGAAGAATAATAACATAGCGTTGTTTTAATTATTTTTGAAAAATTCTGTGGTTTTATAAACGTATACTATTTATCACTAAGCGACTCGAGCATCAAATAAGTGACATTACTAGTGAATATGTGAAATACTAGCCAACTCATGCCCAAATACAATCATCGTTCTCTTATAGTCGTGGCCTAAGAATTCTTAGAATTTATTTTGCATAATATACTTTTGATTAACTAATTGATTGTTTAATTAAACTCAATAGCTTTCATATCAGATAATCACTGTTTGTAGAGCTCTCGTTTCTCTCCCCCTCTTTTTTCCTTTGTCAGTGTTAGTGCACTTAGCCATGTTCGGAGCAACCACAAAAAATTTATTTGAATATTATTTATGTAACCACATGAAATCAAAATAAATCCATAGATATAGGATCATGTAGGCAGGTATTTGCGTATTTATGAATGAATATGTATACACATATATATATACATATATATATATATATATATATTTAATGAGTAAATGCAGAAATTAATTAAGCTTTAACAAAATCATATTACAACAGCCGTCTCTTTCACACTTTCATTTCCAATAGTTTGTAGCTCGCAAATGATTTAAAGACCGCACGGATTGAGGTTTCTGTCAACACATGTAACATGTGGCTAATTTAGGTATAAACGCTACATATTTACAAACACACAATCATACAAATGCGTTTATTCAAATACGTTTTCATTACTAATTATTATAATGAATTAAAAGCGAATAAAACATAAAATATTAATTAATAGAAAAGTTTCACTTTAATTAACTTACGACTGACAACTGTCACGAAATCTGATGCGATATTTTCAATATGAAAAGCATTTTGGATTAATCTCCGCAAAGAAGGCTAAACAATTAATATGTTAATCCTCTGAGGATAGCGAGCTTTGAATTTTCAATGTGTCTGGTGACGCCCTTTGACAACAAAATCCTTGTATCTGTGCTAATCCATGTTTACTCCTTCGCTGTCATTAGCTAAGATTTCAAAGAAAGGTTAAAATTTAATTCATTTTGTTCGATAATAATTGGTATTGGAGTTCTTTGTAATCTTCGTATATAATAACTTCAGTGAATAGACCGAGACACGGTTTACTTGGTACTCTGTTGCTCAATCGAAAGACATGGACTCGGACTGGGGCACTATTTTGCTGTTCAGATCATAAAGAAGCTATAATATGAAATGAGAATAGTGAAAATAAAGAACGCACTCCGACGTAAAGATTTTTAACTTTTCTAAGACACAGAAAAAGAATGCTTTTTCTTCTTTCGTTTTTTTCCTTTCTATTTATCTATCGTGAGCAATAGAGAAGGATATCTCCAAAAATACCTCCAAAAATAACAAGATTTTTAATATCAAGAGAATATATCTGTTATGTTCGAAGCGAAGCCCCGGGAGTCGCAATACCTACCATCTGGTTTTCGCAAAGTGGGAACAAAGACCATTTTATAGGTTATGTTTTATGACCGAGACGTTGAACGAAGTAGCAGCACTGCAGTATAATGTCGCAACGCGTAATCCCGCTATGATGAAGGTGAGAATCGATTTAGAAGACCCACCTTTAACAACTAAAGTCTTAAGTGACTCATCTACACAATCTAACATACATCGAACAGGAAAATAATAATATGTAGTCCCACATTTTTTGAAAGCGTGAAACCGATCTGCGAGATAAATCCACCTTGTTACGCCAATTCGCCGCCTCTCATATAGAAAATTGTTACTTACAGTGTATAAACACTGGATTATCAAGTAGTCGGATTTTTTTCTTTGATGGATTTTACTAAATAGTAATTGAGAAGTTTTCGTTACGTAATTGCTTAAATAATTTACCATATTTATGGTCCGAGACACCTTCTGCTCGTAAGGGGTCCGATATTTTGGGATATAAGTTGTGGCTATCTGTACTTAAATGCTTGGTCTGCGGCAAATGCTTTGGTCATACTACACCCATTCAACAATGACCACAGTTGTACTTATTTGTATATAAGAGAAACAACGATTTGTGCGATAAGTGCCTGGAAACTTGTTAATGGCTAAGTTTCTCTCTTTTGGTTTACCTGAACTTTAAAATTGTTTTTATATTCAATCTATATTTAAATAAAAAAATTTTAATTTTCTATTTTGTAAAAGTTTATAAACGAAAATTATTTGTGTTTTCATTTTAGTTTTTACAGCTTCGTAATCATAACTTTTGCTATATATAGTCTACACCTTCTTTTCCAGCACTTTTCTGTGAAGTTAGTTAACACCTACTAATACACATATGTTTTGTTAGCTTTTCTTCTTCTTTTTTTTTTTTATTAATATACGTATTTTGTTTGCGAGCATAGCGCACAAAAAGGCATGTTCTCTATTAAACTTTATCCATTAACTTAATGCTACATTGAGCATTATAACGTACAGATAAAAAGGGGCATACACAAACACACATACACGAACATATATATATATATATATATATATATATATACGGTACTTAACCTATTAGGTGTACTCGTATGTGTAACTATATCCGTGATATATATATGCATGAAACAGGATCTTTTTACATTGCACTAAACGATTATACAACTTTCCAGGTATTACTAGAAGAGTTTAGCAACAAACACTTATATATGTACATATATCTGCTTACGCTGTGCTAAGTTTTAATCTGCTTCACAACGATTGGTTCTAAAGAAAGAAAAAAAGCGTAAAAGTGCGTCGCTGTCTTTATTTCATACACATATGGAAAAGTTCTAATAATTATCACCTTCTGTTAAAATGTGGATTGTGAAAACAATTAACGAACAGGGCAGGAGCGTGGGCGACCTATGTTTTTATTGCGATTTCGCTTTAGTTGTGGGCGTATCAGTCAGCCCAAATATCTTACTTAACTTATCCCATAATACACTTATGCCCGATTCCAAATCAACATCACTTGCGGATTATATATAGGTAACAAGATATGCAAGGCAATGTCGACCTAACGTATCGCTTATAGATGGCGTGTATTTCAATGTGTTATAAACTCTATTGCAAACCTAATAAACTTATAGGCTACGGTGTCTTGATATGAAAAGACAGGTAGTGGTGAAAATTATTATCATCACCTTTTGGTGTTTATACGATCATTATACATGTGTCTATACAATATGCACACAAACATTTACATTCGGAACCATATGTATGTTTATTAGAGCACACGGAGTGTTTTTTATAGCAGTCTACAGAAATAAAGAGTTTTCTGTCACTATTGTGGTTGTAACAATACGTACGCATATGCCAACGTTCACAGGACGATGTGATTACTTTGTATTTGTGGTAAGGCAGTATCGTTATTGTTTCCTTAGTAATGATTTCATTAAACAAGAATAATAATGACCAGTTATGTCTTGAAAGAATAGTATTTTTGTCTTCCTCGTTTCTTCTCCTGTTCCTTAATAGGTATTATTTTGCTCATTATAGAATTCCAAGTACTTTCCCACAGATGTCCATATAACTGGTAGTAACATTGAAAACATTTTTAGAAACATAAATAAATTATTAAATTTTAAAGTTTTACTAACACACTTTTTAGTGTTACATTTACTGGATGTCCCAAGGTAATGTAGCCTACTCAAAGACGTGAGGAATGAAACAAGAAAATGCAGCAGTTTTTAATGCATCATTAAAGTGAGATACAAAGAAGAGAAGAAAGAGATTAAAACAAAACATATATTCCGTAATTAATTAATAACAATGATACCCTCAGCAATATACACTAATAGAAACACTTCGAATTAGGGACAATCTTTGCAGTGAATCCATGAACTTGGATCCGCTGAATGCTCAATACTTTTTTTAAATTTTCGTATACATTAACTCTTTCGATGGAATTTTCCAAGGCTGGTCGATCGAACCGCATCTCCTTTAGCTCCTTTAGTTGCTTGTACGCTATTAAGATGTTCACGAAAAAGTTAAATAAGTCGGTAGTAGGTGAAAGCACAGCAATTAAATTTTTCTTGCAACAGCCGCTCGATCTTATTAAACAGATCGGCCTGAACCTCGTTTTTTAATGAAAAAAGAAAAAAAACGGAAAAAGAGCGGTATTTATTTTTG
This sequence comes from Glossina pallidipes, assembly GCA_000688715.1. Taxonomy (NCBI): domain Eukaryota; kingdom Metazoa; phylum Arthropoda; class Insecta; order Diptera; family Glossinidae; genus Glossina; species Glossina pallidipes. The sequence continues at coordinate 517,319 of KK499856.1, read as the reverse complement.
TTATATCTACATACACACACAGCTTACGTTTTTAATCGCAGAGACGTTATGCACAGTGGACTGTTGTTAAATCAGTTTCTGACATTATATGACACTTGTATTAAGAATTTTGACACATAATCTGTCAAGAGTTTTTTAAATATACAACGTTTGTTTATATTTTATAGTACAAATGTACACAACAAATCACTTCAGTTATCACGATTGCCACATGTGTCGATACGCTTGCTTATTTACATATTCGCAGGCAAATAAATGCATGCAAGAGGCGTGCTTTCTCTTTTATTTCATTTTATTTAGTCTCCACGATGTGTGCGCACACATCCATACACACGCACATGAGTTGTATGATTATTTGTTTGTTAAACATTTATTATTATTCGTATTAATAAATACATAAGTAAATCATTCATATAAACATATTTTTGTTATTTTAATAAACTTTTACGGACAAATTCAATGAGAAAAATCCAGTCCATCTCATAGTGAATCTTAAACGCTCTATAAGGTTAATCACCTAGCTGCTCTGGTATAAGTGTTCGTACAAGTGGGGCAATTCCCTATTCTATGTCTTTTAACTAAAACGCCAAAAACAATATATTATATACATATATATAATATAACTAAATTTTTAATTCTTTCGAACTAAAACAATGATTGTAGAATAGTTGTGTAGAAGACCTGGGTTTATCATATATTGTGCTTTTTTTTTGTTTTGCACATGTGAAAATTCCGAGGGGAAACGAATGGAAGCACAAATAAATATAGTGATGTGAGTTGGTGACCATGTGGTATCTCTAAATAATATTTTCAGGTGTCAAAATTGATGAAAAACAAGATCTTCCTTGACGGTCCCTCCCCTAAATGTTTTTAAGAATGAAGCAAAATTAAAAAAAAAAGTACATTGCAGGCTAAAAGAGCACTCAAGGAGTTTATAGAAAAAACAAATGAATTTGGGACACACACCACTCGTCAAGCATGGGCTTTAGTTAGATCTTTACCAAATGAGATAAGAATGCTACTTCTTTTTCATTCGATTACATCACATCTACCAACGTTTAATGGCGCCTCTTATTTTTCACCGCAGGCTTTGGTCCCCGGGCCCCATAGGATATTTCTTGAAATTACTTTTGTTCCGAGAACTTAGTATTCTATTGATATTAGTATCTTTAACATTTTCCCTAACAATGACTTATATCCTAACTCAAGACAATGAGCTTTCAATGGATAAGATTAATACTTGAATGCTTTGCAAAATAACGTGCTTTTCTCACATGTAAACCAGAAAATGACTTATCGTCAATGTTTTAGTTTTTAAACATAAATTAACTAAGATTGCCGGTATATAGCTCGAAAAGAATTTTCGAGTGGGAGGAAATGTATTGGATTGAATTGAATGTAATGAATATTGAATTTTTTAGAGAACAGGCACAAACGACTATATCTGGCTTAAATTCGCATCGCGATCAAGGTATAAGAATATCGGAAAAATTGCTTAAGAAGAAAGTGAAAGCATACTGGCTCCATGATTATTGGATATATTCCTTTTGTAAAGTAAAAAGAAGTTTAGGCCCAGAAGCTTGTACTCTTTGCTTCTCATATTTGGTTAAGGCAAACAGTGGAATCGCCTCAGAAGGTTATCATTGAAAGGACGTTTTACAAGCATCTTTCCAGTCTTTATATAGATTGCTTACCAACACCTTAAATTGTTTCATCGCTACATAGAACTTTCACTGTAGTCTACGCGATAGTAGAATACGTGTTCGCGTTGAGTTTAAACAGACTTGGAAAAATAAAAATTACCAAGGTTGGTATAAACCTTCGCTAGTAGCTCCTGCTGTTTTGTTTTAATGAATTAGACGATATAAAATTACCGCCGTGAGCAAGCAAACACTATTTTTGGGATATGTCCCCGGCAAAATTTTCTTCTCACAAGACCTTACCCTAGGCCACGGAATTGTCGTTGAAACAAAGTTCAACAGAGAGTCATTAAGGAAGTACTCCGTACCGTCAACGCTTTGTATTATACCATAAGTTATACCATCAAGCAATTGCTCTTATTTTTAGTTACGAATTTAGTTAAAATAATCTCGAATCATTTGACAAAAAGAGTGTTCTTTCTACCTGAATGCTCATGAACACATTTATTCGTTCGGTTAGCGGACGCAAATGTGGAAAGTAAGAGTTTTTCATTCCATAATTTTATTGATTTCTAGAGTAGTGCGTATGATGTGAGAAGTTTATAGTTACAAAATTTTTGTATACCTTGCCATTGGTTGTATTGGTTATAGACAATAAAATAAATAAAATTATACACAATTTATGCCATTAAAACGACTGTCGTTACATGAACCCCGATGATTTTTGAATTGTGAAAGTTCGCGACAATGCACTCACATTTAAATAGATTTAATTTATTGAAAATTTAAATTAAGTGCAGTGCCACACACACTTGCGATATACAATTTTATTGCTGTTTGCCTAAATGGTTGCTGCTGCTCATACTTATAATGTGCAGATATCGGGGCATATTATTGTTTTGGCTGATAAGCACGTTTAGCTCAGCAGATAATTAACATTTTCATATAAATAAACATTGATGTTTGATAAAGCAGGCTATTCATAGTTTTGTGTTAGTTTCCTGATAAAGTAATTGTAGGTGAATATGGTTGCGCGGACGCTTTTAAATCCTACTATCAGCTAAAGCAGATTAAAGGCGACATTTTATTTAGATAATGACAGCGCGAATTATTTAAGTGTTATTTACTAAAATTCTATTTTGGAATTAATTTAAAACTAAACAAGCATCCAGGTTTGGCAGAATTTTTAATACGAATAACTAGCAATATAGGCTGAGTATCCATCCATCCATAAATCATTTCCATTTTGGATAAACTTATTTTTTTTGGGAATGTTGGGTTGGTTTGGCCGATTATTTAATTTAATCTGACGAGAGTGATAGGCAGAAACGGGAGATAAATTGCTGAACTAACGAGGTAAATTCAAAGCAAGTAAGAAAATTAAATCTTTTATACTCATCCCAAAAAAAGCAAAAGAAGTAAAAGAACAAAATTCTCATGCTCTATAATTGGGAGCGGGTGCAGTTGATTTCTTCAATTTTTAAAATACAAGCTTTTCTCGTAGAGACATGCGGGCGTCGTACGCGTGTCCTTTGAAAACTTTAGTTCCAGTGCAAATTCTTTTGGAAATTTTTAGGCGATATTTTAATTTTCGCTAACGAGAGGATGTTTACCAGAAATACTACAAACTTATGCAAACAGACAGATGGACGGACGATCAGGCGGACATGTTTAGGTGCATTCAAGGGTTGTAAGTGGCCCAGAATTTTTGTCCTTTTTTGTTTGTTTTTTTGCTTGTTTCTGCGTGTTATAAAGGTATTAAAAAAATAATTAAATTTTGATCATTTCGTTTTCACAGTTTCTCATATTGGATCAATGTTTTATCTTATAAATCATCCCACTATACATACAGCGCTATCCTCCTTCAAATTCCCGTCCAGCGACTGAGTTTTCCTTTTTTCGCTCATCAAGTGGTAATTTGCGCACTCACTTTGCCTACCTTTTATTTTCAAATAAGCGTCTACTGACAAGCTACGCCACAAAAACAAAAAGAAACAAAACTCTCGAGAAACCCATTTTTTAATAAAATTCTTCTCGCCGAGGGTACCGCGCCTCAGCTCATTCTTTAACCAAACCTTGCACCTTTAGTTAAAGAATTTCTTTTAGTTTTAACGTTTTTCAATGATTTTTCATAAATTTAACTTATTTCGTTCAAAAACTCCAAAGGGAGAATAAAATTTACATCGTTAACATAGATATTTAGAAATATTGTACAAGCAAGAGGAGATATATTTTAAATTTGCATAAGCTTGTAGTAAATAGACAAATGCAGCAAGTGCACCATAAAACCAGTCTGGCTTTATGATTAATTCCTTTTATACCCATCACCGAACGATGAGGGGTATATTAATTTTGCCAAAATGCTTTCAACGCCCAGAAGGAAGCATCAGAGACCCCACAAAGTATATGTATTCTTGATCAGCATCAAATTCTAAATCGCTCTAAGCATATCCGACTGTCCATCTGAGAAAATATGCAAAAGAATTGACCTACAATTTTCAGAGGACATGCCTACAACGCCCACATGCCTTTGCGGCAGAAAATTTTATCTTAACTGCGCCCGCGCCGTATTATAGGGCATGAGAATTTTGTTCTTTTACTTCTTTTGTCTTTTTTTGGGGTGAACAGTGATGGGTATACAAGATTCGGTCCCGACCGAATTTAAATTTCCTACTTGTTCAATCTGGCTTGGATAATTTTGTTGCATGGTGATCCTTAAATTTTTGAAGTCAAATCTAAAAAAATGCAAAAATTTTTCATCCACGAGGAGTAATTCATTCACTACTGAATATTTCATTGATTTATAAGAAAATAACTTTACTGCCATTAGAAAACCGCAGATTTATCCATGGCGTTTCTTTCTTAGTTAAGCTAATAAACGGTACTGTTGACTCGCCGAAGTGACTTGGCGAGATAAAGCTCAATTTTCCTATCCATTTGTTTTGAAACTTTATTTCCATAAAACCCAGCCGATGATATATAATTACGAGCTTTTTAATCCGCTTAAGGTCCTCTACAAAAATCTAGATGATGATGGTATGAAATCAACTCTGCTTAACACGATCGCTTTCCCTGTGGTTTAGCTTGATATCGTCATTTGTTCGAGAATTGAATTCCGATTGTTTACTCTCATCGGTTGGCAAGCTTCTCTGTCGGCCTAGGGCTTAATTCTCATGTGGATATGCACCAGCTGCGTGTGAGCCTCTCTATCAGATATTTACATGCTTTTTCGCTTGTTTTTCTTTTTTTTTTATTATATATTTGTACACTACTTGCGGTGCGAGGGTATATTAAGTTTGTGAGGACGCATGCAACACCCAGATGAACTTGAGGGAGGCACACCTTTTTTTATACCTGTCTAAACCCGTCTGCTCATTTGTCCGATTTGTTTTTTTGTGTTGAACCTGCAGGTCGCGATTTTTGAGGCGTTTTGATGAAATTTGGTACACTGACGAAGTTTGGATCAAGAACGAACTCCATTGAAGATGGTTCGGATTGGATTATGTTCCCGACTACTTCCCGCGTAACGTCTTATGATAAACAGTGTTAACTAAACTGGTGCAGTGGGCCTTGTTCAACTAGTGTTTTTGGTTGTTGTTTACTCCTATTGTGATTATAACGACATATAAGAGAACAACGTTTTTCTTATAATTCGAATATTTTTTATAATTAAACCATTATCTCACAATTTAAACTGTTCCAAAGTTTTACAAATCTTGCTTGCATAGACTTGCGTCACTTTTGGTCCGTATCTGTTTCTTCATACATTTATTAATAAACTTACACAGATGTATTTTTTTTGAAGAAAGTTGAACAGAAACAGCCATTGCGTATAAGGACAACTTGAATTGAATGGTTGTTTTTTTTTTTTTTTTTTTGGATTGACACCCGTACCATACACACACGTTTTTATATGTAGAGATATACCAGGTTTTCTCAACGTGTAGCAATTTTTAAACCGACTGAGGTGTGAGCTTGTAGACTACAAATTTAATTTCGGTGAAATAATTTATTTTCAAACGCTTTTTATGCTAGCTAAGATCGCAGCCGTTGTTACACAGTTATTATGGGCAAGTCTATTGTATGAAAAATTGGCTTCTTTGCAATTCCGAGTGCACTCGTCGCCATACTCAACGCGGAATGGTCTCTATATGAATAGTATAAGGCAGTCTAGAACAAAGGTGAAATCGTTACAGGTATGCACCGCCCGAATCGGCCGTCACCATCTTTTTCAGAGGAAAATTTAGGCAAAATTAAAATTATGCTGTTCGAGTGTTGTACGCTGGTTATTGTGCCATGCGAAAAATGAATTAAAATCCATGTTGATCCTTAAATTTGTTTTCGAGAGTTCTAGCTTCCTCAAGGCCATTGTATCACTTCTTTCTTTAACATAAATTCGAAACAATCATATTGAGGGAGTTGAGTATGTAAAAAATTACTCAGAAGAAAATCGAGAACATTTTAGAAGGTGCCATTAAAATTTATCTCCAGCTGAGATATTCAATGCTGCAAGCGCATTACTTCCAGTTGAATTTTTTTTGCAGGGTTTTTTTAAGTTTTTCAAATAAATGACTGATAAATCATCAGTACCGATATTTTTTGGACAAATTCTTAGTATTTTATTTTAATTTAAAAAAAAAATGAAAGGAAACTGCATTATCTATGAAACGACCTAATAAGTAAATGGCAACCCACTATGCAAAACTTTCTCCAAAATTTTCAAAAAAGTAAATTGTCTTCTTTACTCCAATAAAATAGACAATTTGTTTTTTTCTTTTGTACCAGGTCGACTTGTAAACATGAATACGAACATTCTTGTATAAAAAACCAACAGCTAGCCAACGCAAACCGACCAGTTACTATGCTTACATTTACACAAAAGAAACACCGCACTACTTGGTAACTGAAAATATTTTTATACACGTCTATGCATATATGTATATAGATGTGACCGTGAGTGAGTACATGCATCGGCCAGCTTTTCTAGTTGCGTTTAAGTTTGTTTTCTCATCACCATTCCACTGATGATTATGATTATGATGATAAGAATTGCAAATATAATATTCATTTCCTTCAACGATGTTGAGGTAAATGATTAAAAAAAAACGAAGGAAAAAAGAAAAACTAATAACAACCACACCAACTACAATGATAACGACTTACAACCATGAATAAATGAAAAAAATGCAAATTACGTTAGTGCTGCATAAAATTATATGCGCATTTTTTCTACTTACTTGAAATAATTTCCTTCCTTCCTCTTTTATTTAAACTTAGTAGCTGTGTAGCTGTTTTCATAACACCAATGTGTGCGTTATTAATGTTTAATTGGTGTGTGGTGTGGTGATATGTCTGTTATTAAACGTTAATAACACACACATTGGTGTGTGCAAAGAATAGATGTTTACCTCGACGTAACAATTCTCCGTCCTTTAAGATCATCGATATTTTAAAGAACCAAGCTATGGTGCGTTACTTTCTTCGTCGCGAACATTGATCGGATTAGCTGTCCATGATCAAGCTTTTTCAAGAAAATCACTTTATCGTCTTTCTGTGTACTTCAGGATCTTTTTACCCACTGCCTTTATTAATTTATTTATTTATTTACACATGAAACTCAGCTAAAATAAATTAACAGAGGAATTCAGTTGATTCTTAGAAGTAAATCTTATATTAATTATTATTAAAACCTAGTGTAAAGTACATAATGAAAAGTAAAGAAGAAGCAAAAATTAAATAACAATTCATGCGTAAATAAATAAGAGAGAAAGACAGAAAATAAAAGAACAAAAGCATGTAAACAACTAGCATAGAGCCACACCCACAACTGGTGCAGACTCAGGTTGCAAATGAATCCCTAAACCATTGCAACCATGTAAAGGCTTAGCAACCGATAATAGCAAAAAACACCAGTTAATTTTGGAATCATAGTGAGATGTAAAGATTGGAAGTTAGTTTAAATACGACGTAGGCAAATCGCACGTGTTACGGGTAGTTGTTTTGATAGACTTCAAAGAGTCCGATATTGAGATTAAGTGATAGACCGCATTTAGGTTTCTGCAAACAACTTTGAACGGATTGAATGATTATGTTTACATTGACTCAGTTTAATGAAAGTGAAGCGCCTAGAGAACCGATTCGGGCCATTAAAGCTTATCTTGTCAAGTAATGTGGGCGAATCGATAGTACCATTTATTAACTTCATTAACAAGGAAATGTTAAGAATAAGTCTACGTTTCTCAAGTGATGGTAAGGACAATGGAAGCAAGCTATTTTCATAAGGAGGCAGACAGACGAGCGGGCGCCAACCCAAATTCTTAAGGGTAAACAGCAAAAATTGCTTTTGAACGAATTCAATTGAATCTACATAACACCTATAGGAGGGAGATCACACATTAGAGGCACACTCAAGTATTGGTCTAACTAAGCACATGTATTGCCTTTTTGTAATGTAAGGATACTTCAGCTCTTTGGACCTTAAACTAGCAATGCCAGATATAGACGTAGGAACCAAGGGATTGTGGGAAACAATTCGTTGGATTACAATATTGTGAAACAAAAGAAATTAATTCAAAGACACAATGCATCGCAGCAAGAATGAATGAAAATTGAAATTGTTGGTTATTGAATGCTGTTAATGAAGGAATAAAATGAAAGCAGATGGACAAAGGGCGAAATAAAGAAACGGTAAAGTTAGTGAAATTATTTGTTAACACAATAAAAAAGGACAGAAAGAAAATATCAACAATAGCAATAAGTGTAATACTCCATTAGAAAATACGAATGGAGCAATTGCAGAGTAATGCTGATTTGATTAGTAAACAATTTCAAAGGAATTGATAATAACAATAACAACAGCAATGGGAAAATAAAGGGAGAAAGTTAATGTGCCATTTGGAGAGACAACTATAGTTTTTACTGTGTGTGTACCAGTGAAAGGAGAGAATATATTAACTTTTCTAATAAGCATAAACGGACTCGCTTTTAAACAGCGGGAGATTTAGGATAATTCAAACGGCTCTTTGAAACATTTACAATGAAATATATCTTATGTACTTAATATATGCAGAAATAAGTTTTGCACATTTTATGTTAAAAAATCATATTAATAATTGAAATAGGCACCACAAGCGTTTCTGGTCTTTTGCCTCTCACCGCGTAGCTTGCAACAACCTAACTTTAGAAACTTCGTGATTCTGATATAAAATAGCCATTGATCCATTTTCAGCCATCTTCTACTTCCACATCTTGCTTTTGCTGAAAATGGACGGACGACTGCGGGTTTCATCATTTTCAAAACAAAAGTTTTCACTTCATCTCAACACTTCAGCACGTAGTGCCGTAAATGGTATCCACTTCTGTGAACTTTTATATACTCTGGACGACAGTTTGAAAACCACTGAATCTTATACCATACAAGCAGCGATATCAAAATTACCTGTACTTCAAATTTCACCAAAATTGAACGCGTCAGGTACATTTAATAAAGCAACCAATTGCAGTTGACAGAATTTATCTCTATACCTAATGCATTTCAGTGTCTTCGAATTAAAAGCGATTGCGCTAAAGTTGGCAGACGTAGACGCTCTATATCGCTAACAGTGAACACAGCAGCGTATGTGAATGTTTATTTGTGGAGCGAGTTATCGCGCAAGCTTGAATGAATACTATTAGGAAACATGAGTTGCGCAGACGTTTGCTAACGAAATGCAAGTTCTTCTCATGTACGTAACTTAACACGCTATCGATTGTAAGAAGGGCTCGACGGTATTGCGTTCAACAATATTCAACGTTAGTCATGCTTTCATAATGCGTACACACACTCGTGCTCGTAAAAGCTCATCGAGTTAAAGATGTTCCACGAGAATGGCTGCGACTTAACACTTAAATTTAGTTCTTAATATTTAAATTTAGTTCCAACCTCCTTCTCCTTCGGGTGTTATTATTGTTTGCCTTCACCTTTTGTCCCAAAAAACTTGTCTAAAATACGTTTGGTTAGACTGTGACAATGCTTTCCCTTCTTCAGATACCTGAGGTATAAACATGAATGGCGTGAAGTAACCCACATTTTTGTCTTCGTTCCAAAATTAGTAATTGGGCGGTATTAAAAGAACAACAATACTGTTCCCCCTTGCTTTGAGGTTTCTGAATAAACTTGGACACGAAATACAATATGTAAAATGCAGTGCAAAAAAGTGTATGTTTTGATATGTCATCACCACCAAAATTCCTAATATGTATCCCCCTCATATACGTTACACACTACGTTAACTATAAAAATTTCTAGAGAATTAATACAATTTCAGTTTTTTCGTAAGTTTTACAAGATAACAAAAGCTATCACAAAAAACTAATGTCGTTGCCGTCTGCTCGTGCGGAGCACCGAGGATGTCCTGCCTTCCTTCACATGCTAACCTACAATACTTCTTAGGCAATTACATCCGAAGTGGGAGACAATCAACGGCCATCATATATGCACATACGTCGTTGTCACCTCAATTTTATTAATTCTTTAAATTTTTTTACGATTGAAGTAATGAAATGAAATTAGGTTTTTCCAATATTTTTCGTCGTCTTTTAGGACTTATCAAGAAATTGGAGCAGCGTTATGTCTCTGAGAATCATTAATACTCGATTTGTACATCGCAGCCTTTTTGTCGTAACCCTTTTGTCTAGTGTAGTGCATGTCAATTAGGAGCAATAACTTACTTTTTTCGTTCTGTGATTATAATCAAATGTTTGATTTGTTTTGTATGCTCGCGCTCCAGACCAATTTTGAATTTCAACACTTATTTTATTCCTTTTATGCTACTTCGCGCACTTACAACCCTCAAAAAAAGTGTAGGGTGTCTTGGGGCTATTTTCTGTTCGATTTAAAAGCCGATCTCGATTTCATTCCTATAATTTTTAGTAAGAATCTATATTAAAACAAAAACCTAAAAAATAGATAATTTAATCTTCTTTTTTTATCTATTTCTCCCCAGTTTACCGCCATACCATTAATTCATATGATAATTAATTACCTATTATATGTACATGCGTACAGGCATGAACGCATATATAATGATAGATTTAAGCATTTGTGTTTGTATAACCGCAACTATAAATGTACAATACATTCAAATACAAATTTTATTGCCAAGCAATAATAACAGAAAGAAGCATTAGAATATGTGTTTGCCTTTAAGCAATAGAATACATACATACGTACACAGCGCATACATATGCAAGTAATTTCAACATAGAAACTATCGCACTAATAACAATAATACGACTGAGCACACGCGCAAGTATGTATCAACACAAGCAGCAGCTCGTCGGCAACCATATATATGTATGTTATATGTTCATCTATGAGATTGTTTAGAAAATAATGTCGTTAACTTTAAACAAAAGCATCGCTTAATGCAGTGTAACGCGTGTCCTAAGCGAAATAATTGCGAGGATTTGCCAGCAAAAAACAAATTTTTACTTTTTATCTAATGTTAGCCGCGCGATTTGTGGCTAATTATTTTCGCGAGACAGACATATCGACCAATACCACATAATAATGAAGCAGACTGGTTGATAATCACTAAAGCGTCGTGATGGTCGGCGTGGTGTACGGTCACGGCTTTGCGCGATGTACAGCGCTTCAATCAGGTGTATTAAGGGTTGCCGTCGTGTAAGAGTAGGTTGTTGCTGTTGCAAAGGAAGCGCAGAATATACTTTGTAAAGAAGTGTTTTTGTTTTCTCGACCTTTACTGATTTCCCAAATGGTTTACGTTTATCTAGAACCACGAAAAAAATTTAAATCTAATTTTATAGGAAGTTTTCGCGGGCGCACATCAACCAAATCGGGGTTCTTGTCACCTGTCGGAGGGCGTCCGCGGAGTTATGTATTTTCAAAGCTTTCACTTTAATTGTTAATTGAACAGAATATAACGTAGACGCGGTTTAGACACATCCAGGTTTCATATTCATGAAGATGGCCGTCTCTTCTTCCTTGACTTTTCCTACAGACAACATAGCTTCCAGTGCGGACGAAAACCAACTGCATATCTTGCAATAGCCATTTCGGTATTACTGTATTATATGATCGACAACCCAATATTTGTACAAACTTTACTATTTAACTTGCTTAACATTTGGTTACACAACAACATTTTGTACTTACGTACGGTATAGATGTAAACAGAATATTCTTACGTACCTATGTTCGTTTGTTGCATATTCGTTTGCGTGTAAATACAATTTAGTTATTTAGTTAATGTTAAACAATTGTATTTCGTTCTACAGTTAGTTGAATTCTGTTTTGTACGTGCAATCGACAATGTTCGTCTATACAAGCGTGTATGTATGTGTGCATTTAAAATTATTTTATCATTGAATTTGCAACGAGCGAATTTACGCGATCTCAATATAATTGCGCAACTTGTATAAAGCATTCAAAGATATGTGTATTCAGACCTTCACAAATAACGTTAAAAACCATCGCAGAACATAACGTTGACGTAGAATACATATGCTTATATGGTTAAGTGCATTTTCTGTATACACCTAAGTAGCTTACTAAGCCGTTTGAGGAGTTTAATTATGTTTTTTTTTTTAGATTTTAAATCATTTCGAGTTCGAAGGGTACTGCTTTCTATATCTACCACAGAAGGATGAAATGTTGCCAACGCCCCATCGCCTATGGAGATGTGTCTTGTAGACATGCTTCTGGCCACATGAATGGCGATATCAACTTCAAATTTGGCGGAAACATTCGAAGTTGTTGCACGCATGTCGGCTTAAGGCCACGCTTACAGTAAAGCGCAAACTGAAAGCACTTTTACTTCTCTAAGCAAAAATTTGTGGGTATTTCATTATCATTCCTAAATTGTGGCAGTTAGAAGGCTGAAATTTTCAGAAGATATTTTATGGAGCGAGCTATTATTTAACACTTGAAGTTATAAGTAACCAAATTTCCTTCTTTTTCATCTCATTGTAAAGGAAACTTGTGGAACTGCTTGATATGAAATACCAATTTGATACTTTTCTTCACGCTTTCGATTGCTACTGATATGATAAAATGGTATGATGGATGTACAAGAGTCGGCCTTCTCAATGTAACCTTCTTACTTGTTACTTATAATATACATCCAGTGAGGATGCGTACTATAAGATAGAGGAAATCCGCGTCGAGAACAAGTTGGGAAATCCACTAAGCCACGCCTCTTTGTTAGTCCACCAAGTTGGTTTTTCGTGGAAATCTTATTTTGCCGTCGACTTCTCATTATGTATGGATTCATTGTTAAAAAGCTTTATGACTTATTAGTATAAGCCGCTTTTAAATGAGTTTTGAACGGAGGCCAGTTTTTAGCGAAATAAACACGCACTTCCATCTAAAGTTGTTGCCTTGAAACCAAATTCGTGGGTGCAAGGAACTTATTGGCCACCAAGGCTTAATTGATTCCAATATTTTTTTTCTTCTTCTACCTTCAATTGATAGGTGATTTATCTTAATTCCAACTTTCCATCCCCAAAAGACCGATCAGAAGTATATGATCGATATTGAAACGGACTATCTACAGCTAGGATATTACTCATGGTTTTCCAGCTGGTCCGTGCTCAGAAAATTTGTAAACTTGACGAAATAAAGCTATGGGACTTCCGATATAATTTAGGTTATATAATCTCTTCTTTATTCCGTAAATATCTCTGTACTCGGCCTAGGCGATCACGATAATTGCAGGCAGGCTCAAACAAATTTACGGTAGTGTTACATGGTTTCACTAGTTCTGAAAGAGACACACGTTATGCTTTAGCATTAGTAGTTGTAATAGCCTAAATCAAGGAAGCTTCATTCATTCTAGTTTATAGTGTCACGGAACTTCTAGCCATTCCAATAGGAACCTTGGGTGGTGGACTACTAGTGGCTGACTTCTTTCTTAGAAATAGCCTAGATACCTCTACTCTAACCTAATCCTACAGGTGGTGACCTAGTAGTCTCTGCCACCCAGAATGTCTTCTTAGATAGGATAATAAGCCCAAAGAGGTATTTCTCCCAGAAAAACCCCATATTCCTTTATATTTACCTCGCTGCCTGCTGAAGCACAATTAAAGAACGTCCAATATTCACGCTGGCCTTTTATGCGATCTTGCTGCTGTGCGGGTTTGGTTTATGTGAACTGGTACCTAGAACTACTAAGTGTACAATTAGAGTGCTTGCGTACATAAATTATGTTACTAGGATAGCTAGTGTGCATGACTGCACAAAACTGGTCTTAGTATTGCAACAAGTTCCAACAGAGTCGTACATGTATGCATTATGCGTATATGTTTGTAGCTTAGAGCATCATTTTATAGGTATAACGTACAATGACTGGAAGGCATAATAAAGAAGATGACTATCTCGTGCTCAAAAATGTATGGACAGTTTCATTAGGCAGTAAATATGAACTGTCTTATTTAGCGTAGGATCTAACAAAGGGAAAAAAGGAGAAGGAAGAAAAGTTTGTCGTACCGGCACTGATCCTTAAGCTAAAGCATAGATTAGACAACAAGCGAGTTGTTTTAATTTTTTTGTCCAACCGATAAGTGCATCTACCGAGCATTCACTGTGGTTACGATCAAAGAAAACTTTACGGCACTCGAGATTTGAATGCGTGAATGCGTGTCAAATTAAAGCATGCAATAAAACGAACTGTTTGCAGTCTTTATATACGCAGCTTAGCGTAAAATTTGATAAGTGATTGTAGGCAAACGATTTAAAGGGAAAAGAAGCGTTTTGCATAGTGGCGATGATCAATAAGCTAAAGCATAGAATCGTAAAAGTACGAGTTATTTGAAATATACAGCAGGTAGCTCGTTCATAGATACCTATCTTATAGCTGTTTGCCCAATAGCATAACATGCGATTTGTACGTCCAAAGACAGTTTTTAGATCTTTCAAATGTTAGCGATGATTTAGGGAAAAGTACGGAATTGAATTGTATGCTTGGGTACATATGAACGGTTTATGGTGTATGATCCGCGTATTTCCAGTAACTATAATTGATTAGCTAAGATGTCAACTGATCATTTATGAAGAAGGTATTTACAATTCATATATGTGTGTTTAGGGTTTAATATGTACATATGTGAATGAATTTAAAAGTTTACAGTTAAGAATATGCGCTAATAACTCGATAACAATTTGGGGTGATATGCAGATGAATGGTTTGAATAACAAAAAGTATATAAAACTAAGAGCGAATTCAACTGTAATAGGGTCTGAAAGCCAAATAAATTTATAAATTTATGTATGAGGCGGATGGATTTAAAGGCACAAAGGTAGGAAAACTGAGCATATATGAGAATATGGGTCGATTTAAAATTAGCAAACGGAATGAATACCGATGGATTAATGGCGCTAGGGAGCAATGGATTAGGCATACTGAGAAATAATAATGATATATATATATATATGATATATATATAAGATGTGCAGGAAATATAGAGTATGATGACTTAAATAAGGGAGTGTTGGGAGAGGGTTTTTCGCAAATCCGACCGTAACAAAGCGTCTGTCTGGTTACAATATAATATACAAAAACAATGTTCTTATGTAAATTCTTGTTTTAGTACTTGGTCGCTGTCAATTTCCATCCTTGGGGTGCCAATGATGGGGTATGTTGCATAGTTATCAATAGATGGGCATATGCGTTAGCACTCACTGTCGCTGGATGGCTGTCGTTTTTTTCAATCTATGTACACAAAACAGCCGTTCTCGATTGAGAAATTTCAGCCGTAAACCAAATAGCTGCCACTTTGAGCAAAACTTGTTCAAATTCAAGGGTTAGCACAAAAATTTCTTTAGGAGTTAAGTTCGTAAGAGAAAAATTGTTGACAGAAACCTGAAAAATAAAAATTTGTAAAAGGGAACGGAAAATACTATTAAATAAAATTAATAAACAATCGAGTAGGGGCAATCGATAACTAAATAGTTCAATATTCGTTGTCTTTACACTACGTCCAAAGATCGAAATTAGGGATTATGCTGCAGACAACGTTGAGGTTTTCATTATTTTTGGTGAAGGTCCTTCTCCTTATGGTTGACGTGGCGCTACAAAATAAGTTTCGAACGTGTCGGCTGAAAAAAGAAGAGCACAAGGAAAACGATTATTCGACTTATAATGAAAAATAAGATACATTCAGTATTTTAACACACCTTTTGGCGATTATTTCTGCCATAGTTGGCTAAACTGAAACCCTTAAAGTAGAAGCAAAGATGATTTGAGCAAAGGGTTACCATAACGCACGCTTAACGAAACCAATTATTGTTCTACTTAGGCAGTTAAACATTAAACGATATCTTGTGCAACCAATATACTGGAGTCATGGATAGTTTTGTTTCAATAAGATACTTTCAGCTCCTAAGGAAGAAGACGCAAACTCTTAATGCGTTGTACCCGCAAAAGTCCAAGACAGCAAAATTACGATGCGTTGTGATTATAGAATTTTTCTCGTGTGACGGTTTATTTCCATTAGCTGCTGCTTTGTTTGGTCAAAATATGCGAGCTTTTAGAGCTTTTAGGGTAACTGTGACCATTATTTTGGTAGACGTTCTACATATTATATGTGTAGCTTTGTTTAACGCACCTTCACAAAATTTATGGAACTCACTTTATTATATTTATAATTTAAAGTTATTTGCATTTCAAATACCGCGAGGAAAAAACCAGGAATATAGTTACATCCGAAAAATTTAATTTTCATTGTCGATTTTCAGCTGAGTTTGCGTTACGCGTGGGACAGCACCCTGTCTCGCTCGATGGATATATTTCTTTTTGCGTTACATATGCAGAACAGCTTCGATATGCTCTCTCTTATTTATGTCAAATAAGACAAAAGCAAAGTAGCTAACGGCTTGACCAAATTTGAGAATTGCTTTAGAATTGAGTATTTACGATAAGACTTATGTCGAAAATGTCCTTTAATGTTGAGGTTGCAAGAAAAAGCAGGTGAAAAAGCAACATAAAAATAAAACTTGATGTTCCTTTATTTGGTGTAATGCAGAACATATTAAGTTTGTGCGACGTGCGTAACACCTAGAAGGGCTTACGATACATCCACCTTTTATTACACCGATCGATTCAGAAACATTTTTTGAATCGATTAAAGCTTGTCTGTTCGTCTGAGATCTGTCCATCTATATTTCTATTCAACCTACAGATTAAAATTTTTAAAATATTTTGGAGAAATTTGGCAGACTGACGTCCTTCGACAAAGATTCTAAATTGGTATGAAATATTTCGCTCGTCTTGAGCAGTTCATAATATTTTGACGAACACAAAATCTTTATTTATCATTTCAGTATTTCTTTTTCAAAATTTCAAAGATGTGAACTTAATCTAATTTGGACCAAGTAGGTGTAATTTTTGAAAACCATAGCATATGAGCCTAAGACCTAATTTTTTAATGCTTTATGATGAAAGCATTATATATCCATATAACTTTTGTCATGAATAGCACGGGTTCCAAAAAAGGTTTAATTTTTAATATTTTATGATGAAACTTGGTCCATAGTCGTAATTTAGCAAAAAAATTAGTGGTAGCGAATTCGGATCACATAGGTTTATTTTTTACACACGAACATAAGTAGATATTATTAAGAAAACAAGACCTGGAGAGGAAAATTTATTTCTAGTTTTTTATGACAGAAATTGGAAACCATTGTAATAAAATTTTTATGAAAAAAATTGAATTTGCTAAATTTGGACAACGCGGGCCATCATGGAAAGTATGTCTTTGCATGAAAATAATGTGTAATTTTTGACATATCACCGAACAGGCTGAATAACTACTACCGCTCTTATAGGCGAAGTGGTGCAGCACAATGTGCCTATTTGTTGTTAAATATATATTACGCATATTTTGTCGATTATATCTTCCATAATTAGCTGAACTAGCTTAGTAGCTTTAAACGAAAACAATATTGGCCTAAGCAAAGCATAAGAATTCTTCTTATCGAACCAAAGAAAGAAATCGTTTGAAGATCACATAAATCTGTAATCATGCGTATCGCGTCTTATGTGCAGATTATATTAGGATTTCGCAACACAAATTTGCTGAAGAGTTGTTTCTGCACAATCCACTTCGATTCATACCGAGGAATAAGGCGCACAAAGCATTGCTTATAAAGACCTGTAGACTATATTGCGCAAAACCTTAATGCGTCGTGCAGCAAAAGTCTAGGAAGAGAAAAATAAATAACTTTCTACCCATCTCCGAAAGATGAGGGGTATATTCATTTTGTCAAAACGTTTGCAATGCCCAGAAGGAAACCTCAGAGACCCCACAAAGTATACATATTCTTGATCTATATAAAATTCTCAATCGATGGAAGCAAAAATGCAGCTGTCGACTGCAAATTTGGCAGAAACATTGGAAATTCTTGACGCAGGATGTTACTGAAAACGGGCCAAACGCATATAGTACCACGCGAAATGAGAATACCTCTGTTTTTCAAAAGGAATAAAAAATTGATTAATTGCTCATTACTCATATACTACAGCAGAAAGACGTACAAAAATTTGAACGTGTGTTCTGCGAGCGATGGTGTGGTACATGTAGAAAAAGAGAGAAATTGACCACGCCCCCCAATGTATATAAATTGTTGGCCAATTTCAAATTTGGAATGCACCTAAGCATGTTCGTCGGTTCGTCTGCCCACTGACCAACTGTGAAAATATTGCCTACAAATTTGCAAAACAATTTGGAGGCAACTTCGGCTGTTAAAAAATATGCCTACAACGGTCATACGCCTGTACGACATAAACCTTTTTGGAAACGGAAAAAATCAGTCGCGCCCACTCCACATCATAGAGCATGAAAATTTAGTTCTTTTAATTTTTTTGTCCTTTTAACGATAACGGTGATGGGTGTGAAAAATTCGGTTACGATCCAAAACAATTTTCTTGTTACTATAAATTTTTTTTTTTTGTACTTACAAGTTTATAGTTTGTTGTACTTGCAAACTTTTAGGATTTTCACCATAACTGGGCCTGCGATAGTAGTATTCAGTTATTTTATTAATTTATAATTTTGTTTGATTTTTTCATCCATTTCTTTATTACATTATTGTTAAACCGATCTATTCAAAATGATCAAATATTACTGCCGGGTGAGGAAAACAAGAGAACCTATTGCTCCTAAGCCCTTTTGAAATTAAGTAGGTACCGCTGAATTGTGCTTTTCGGGGTAGTGTAGTTTTTACTTACAATACTTAGGAGGTCTATTTACAATTTATTTACAGGAACTTATATTTACAACGCTTTAATTCTCGTTCTGGTCTTGTCCGTTTGAAAGTTGGAATTTAACTCCGTTGACTCGACTCTCTCGGCACAATTTTCAACTGACTTAGCCATTACCTAAATTTATCATTCATCATCAATTTTAATCCGTTTTCCCATTAAATGCCCAAGAAATGTGGTTAATCTTTTCGCCAGTCGCCTGCTGCACGAGGCAGGTAACTCGCCATGAATATGTACTTTGTTTTCCCCTTTCTTTAGAATTTTGTTTCTTAGAAAGTGGACTAATTTTCATGAAAACTCAAATCGTGAATTATCGCATTTTCGTAACAGTATGTTAGGTTGGTGTACCCGAATACCATCATGATGAAACTTTGATATACATTTGCTTAAATTGCTGGTTTACAGAGATTTACCTAGTGATCTGTATTACTCTGGCAAAGTCTTATTTGCATCCATCAACGAACCATAGGCTTATCTCCGTTTTATAGAAGCGTTTGCAATACTCAGAACTAGGATTAAAGGACTCAATAAATTGTACATAACCTCGACTAGCATTTAGTTCTGAATTGATTTCAGTAAGATCGTCTGGCCGTCTATGTCCTATCTGTAAAAATGTCGACTTGAAATATGACGGGAGCATTGGAGGATTCTGCACATAGGATAGTATTGAAAATGAGTGAAATCGCGTACTGAAGATGAGACAAAGAACGCTTCCTCAGGATGTCGAAAGTTGAGAACCTCTCTGTTTTGTGGTTGTTTTGCTGATTACTCGCAAACTGTGATGAACGATAAAAAAGCTCGGCTGTTTTTTACAAAAAATAGATTAAGTCAGCCACGCCAATGCAATGTTGTAGAGAATGGAAACTTACTTTTTTTTTTTTTTTTTTTTTTTTTTTTTTTTTTTTTTTTTTTTTTTTTTTTTTTAGGATAAAGGTGGCGGTCACAGTCGAATATGACTTTTTGGTTTTTTTTTTCAAGAACTTAGAACGCATTGCACAACGCTTTTCCGACTATGATGAAATAGTAGAATAACTAAGAATCAAAAGCATATTTTATTTACAGCCAATAAATCACAGTAATTTGTTTAATAAGAAGGAGAGAAGAGGAAGGTAATTTAAATTTCATTTTGCACTTACTGCGTCTTATGATTTGCTTGGCAAGCAAACTAAAAAGGAAACAAAAAAAAAAACAAGGAAATTATGTTCGCCTGTGGCTGAATGTCTTATACACGCTACTTTTTTATTGAGAAATGTACGATAAGATGATATTTTATACTGTTACGTAAGCGGGAAGGATTTGGTCCACTTTTTTTGCAGATGTTGTAAGACCACTTAACGAATATATATGGAAATTTTCAATGTTTTATGTATTTTGAGATATCAACAATCAGCAAAAACACAATTTTTTGCTTTTGGAAACCAAGTTATGGTCACTGTGTGTTATACTACTGGCGTGTTTTTTGACCAATTTCTAATACCAACAACCCTTTAACAATTTCCAATGTTTTCCCCAAATTTTCAGTCGATATGGTAATGTTTGCGACAAAAGTCCACAAAAGTTGAAAAACGAAAGAACAGATATGCCTAAATGGGGTCGATATTATATATCGGCTAAGAATATAAATACTTTAAGGGCCCTCTGAAGCTTCCTTCTGTGTGTTGCGAAGATTTTGAAAGAACAAATATATCTCGATGCTTGGTGTAAAAAAGAAAAATAAAAAAAACATTAGTGCCGACTGTTACTCACACGATGTTCTACTTTTTGCGTTTGTGTACACCTCCAGCTAATGCTTGGGAAATCTTTGAGGGTTTTAGCAGTTGCCGGCAATAGCCGCCAGCTGTCAACATTGCAAACAGGATAACAGCATCGTAGGTAGTGGTGATAACAATAATGTTGATAACGGCAACGATGAGAGTAATGATGACGACAATAAGTTATGATAATAAGTGAAATTCTAGCTATCCCGTGCTTGTATCGCTTTTACGTACATTGATCTTTTTAAAGTAAAATTATTAGCTAAACCAACAGTCAGTATACACGTCTGAACGCTTTCACTTTTACTTTTCGTTTACTTACTGACACTGTTCCGCTTATTGCTTTGTTTGTTGTCGGCTTCACGGTTTTTCTTTGTTGCTGTTGAACTGCTGTAAGAGTGGTAACTAAAAGAGAGCTCTTCAGGAATTCTTTAATGGCAAAGAAAAAACAAGACATTACTTACATTCGTCTACTTGCTAAAGGTTTTCTACATGGGTTATAAGTCGTCGTAGTATATTGTATGCTGTTAATACATTTACCAGGGAATGGTTATAGATATACAGCCCCCTACATATATAAACATATATACGGATATATATATTATACATACACATATTTATTTACATATTATATATATGTACACATATTTATATATACATACATATATACATATGTGTGTAGATATATATGTATTGAAATGTCTCAAGTGGCAATCAAGGCATTTTCATTCAAATTTACGTCGCAACAAATTACCACTCATTTGTCAACGAGTACATTCATGTCGAGATGGGTTGTTAGAGATACATGTACACTTACACAGGCACACAAATTCAGATAGATGAATATAATTTATATGAAAAGAGAAAAGCAGACACACACATACACATCGAAAACTTAGGTTAGCATTTGAATTAATTTCCAAGGTTTTCGTTTATTTCCGCATGCTTAAGAATTCCAAGATATCAATTTGAGGTATAAACTATGACTTTGACCATTGATAACAATCATAGCAACATAGTGAAGGTTATTGTTTGCCAGTTTTTTAAATACATGTGCTTTTGGAATCATATGCGAAATGCTTCGTTTTCTTGTAAAGAATTTTGCTACAGAAGCCAACGGGTGTAGTCTTCTTAGCATTCGCAGTTTAAAAAGGTTATTAGTTAGGTTAGTAGGTTAATAAAGCGAAATATCGTTCAGGAGGACTTAAAGAACCACCCAAACTTAAGCCATTCTCTCAAATAAGAGCTAGAATTTTTGCTGGTAGATTCAGAAGTCTACACATTATTTATAGATAAAGCAAAATACGCAAAGTTCGGTTGTCTTACAAATTGAAGGCGAAACCAAGCTTAAACTTCGCCATGCATTACTATCTAATTCAAGCTTAGTGTTCAATTCACTGGATTAAATGTAGAAGACCTTGATCCTGGTCACACAATCAACGGCGAAGAGTGTAGTCGAGAAATGCCGTAATTAGGACACGAGTAGAGTTTAATGTAAAACATACGAAAAGATAATTTTCAAGCACCGAATTAGTCCACTACATATTTCGAAGCCGGAAAAGTAATTATAGAAGTCATCTTTTTCCTTTCCTTTCCTCTCTGACTTATTTTCTAGAAATTCTTATTATTATTACTTGTGCAGTTATTTGACATCAACGAGACGTGAAGCAATCGGTCGATTCGTGGGCAGCTTTAAAAGGCGAAATTGTTTTTTTACTAAAGGATATTTGTATTGCCTTAATAACTGGAGGAAATAAGAGCAAAAGGAATTAAGATGGACATTAGTATTATTATGAAAAAAGCTGCCGCTTCGAATAACAAAAACTATGGGAATTAATTCAATTTCGTAAAAGCTAGCAAATATGTATTAAAGGGAGCCACTGCTGTATTTGATTAGAAGGGCTGGCAGTTTAAGTTCATTATTAGGTTGGACAAGCAATAAGCATTAGTAACTCCAAGCTCTAGCAAAGCCATTAATAATATTACAATGTATGAATAAACGACAATTTTTTATTATCCTTGAGAAATGCTTTCTTATTACAGAGCGGGTGCGTCGATAACATTTTTCTACGAGTGCAACGTTTGAAATTATATAAGAAAAAGACTCTTTCAGTTTCGTATTGTACCTTTAGTGTAGAATTTTCATGCAGTCTTATATTACTTTTCAACACTTGCCTGTCATTTCGTTTCCTTTTACTGCGTTTAGTTGGTTGCTGTCGCTGTTTCTGGGTTGTTCTGTTCACACTTCCAAGTAATTCTCTCTCCCTTTATGCAAAATTATAATAAAACGAGAAAGTAGGTTTTGTTTGTTTTCCAATTTAAATTTGTTGTTTTCATATTACATAACAAAAAAGTCGACGACTAGTGTGTTTGTTAAATGTAGAAATAGTATAAATTTTATTGGGTATTTTCCCTACAGCCTACCAATTTTGCATCATTCTCGTGCGTCAGCGTGTAAGCATTGCTTAAGTGCTTCTATCGTATTCCAGTTGAATTGAAAGCAAAATCTGATGCTTAACTACTTTGTAGTAGTAGTTTTTAACGCTTTCTCGTATATAAAAACATGTAATTATACGTGTACTTACATTCTCTCCCCGACATGAAGTTTCTGTTATTTCTGCTTCGCCCTCCCCCCACCCCCCGCCCCACCTTTGTTATAAGTGTTGACAAATTTAATTACGGCATTTAAAACTTGACGATGTTAAAACTGTTAATTAAAATGGCGGATGTAACAAGAGTAACAACAACGACAAAGATTTAGAAATAAAGTAAATTTCATAATTGAAGCGAATTGGAATAAATAAAGTACAAATACTCAAAAAACCTTTAAATCAATTAATCAAACCAAAAATTGCGGTTTTGAAAATGTTTAAAAAATACAAATGTACATACATGTCAACCGATTGGCATTCCGTTGGAGTTGATCAATAAATTGTCCTTTTTTCTAAAGTTTTGCTAATTTTTTGCGCTTTTGTTGCAAAGCAAAAAAGCTCCTAGTATTGAAAGGGCAAAAGCCTGGAGGAAACATACGTTTCTGTATGCAGGAATTTAAGCCGCGGCCGATTTGCAAAATTTATCGATTTTCCAAATGCCGCTCACTTGAGCCTGCCAGCTATGCTAAACTAGAAAACATTTTAAATTATTAAGTATCGCGCCTAACTTTTCGAATATATTTGTCGCTCCTTGTCAATTAATTCGGAAATTCCTATGTTTAGTAGACGACAAAATTCCGATTGAGATCTGGTTCTCTGCAAGTTTCCTTTGACTTTTCCGGTTCAAATGCGACTGTTGCTCTTGCTAACGCGTCATGTCCTTAAGGAGAACTTCAAACTTCAATAACAATTTGTTATTTTATAAGAAAAAAAACCGAATTTAAATCGCGCAATTTTCCACTTTTCGTTTCTCTTATCAGATGAAATAAATCGTGTAAAATCACATAGTTTTGGTAATTCATATAATTCCAATTTTCCAAATCCAAAGTTCTTCCAATTTATTACATATGAGGTTATTTAGTCCTAAGTACTTTGATTCTTTTTTTCGAATTTTGGTGTGATATTAATGCGACCTCGTAGTTTTTCCGTTCTTGCGTATTCTTGCAACTTCAAACGTACGGTTTGGCGATAAATCTATAGGGTACATAATTTTCTTTCCTTTTTTTGGCCCACAGAACTATCAGTTAGAAATGCCCTCCGTTCAAGTAAATAATTCTCGGTTCTGACACTTAGATGTCGTATCTAAAGAGGGATAAAGTGCCAACCTGTAAACAGAGTGTTGTGACGGTACTTCAACGTTAATATAATTGGAAAGCCCGCAGTTAGCGTGTGGTGTAAGCGTTGGCAGCACAGTCCTGAAAAGTTTGGTTTCGACCCCTGTAGGACGAGAATGATTTTGGTGGTTTGCTGATGTCACACACCCACCGAAATTTTAAAAAAGTGCTCCAATGATTGGGTCAGTCCTGGATGAGACTGCGTTACTGACTCAAGTCGAATTCTTTCGCTTCTTATTTGGCCCAGAGAATTATTGATTGATATATTTACATAGCCCGTGTTTGTCTTTGTAATCTTAACCGCGTAACCTTTGCTGTTGCGCTTCACTAACTCGCAGTGCCTCGCACGGGAATTGTAAAACAAGAAAATTGTTAGCGATGAAAATTTTGCATTCCTGCCATCGCAGCATTTTCTAACTCCATTTGGGTATTTCGGTTCAACAGTTTCGTACTGTTTCTGGCTTTGGAATCTTTATTCATTTTTGTAAACGATTTATTTTCACTTATGCGGCTTTCACGCCGTAGTCCCTGTTTATTTGTTTAGCTACTCAGCAGTGTAATTATAATATTTTTCAACACAACTGTATTTTCTTTTACTTTATTTTCCATTCGAAACTTATTTATGTCTGCTTCTTAAATGCTTTTTCGGAGATTTATCCCTTTCCCTCTTTGTCAAAACTTAAGAATTTTCCTCTCATTCGGCCGAAGAGAAGGTCATTTCACGGTAGACAGTCTTTAGAGTAAATAAAATAATAAAAGAAAAGAAATAACAACAATATGCACTTGTGAGATATGTTAGAAAGCGGATGGAAGAAAAAACATTTCTTGAACCCTTTAGGTACTATGTTTATACAGAGTATACGTAATTGCGCAAATGTACAGCTATGTCGAGGCTCAATAAATATGTTGGCCTCGGGCCTAGCCGGTAAGTAGCAGTAAACAATAAATGTCAACAGGCCACTTACAAGAAAAACAACGTTTACGTGTATGTATATTTGTATATACGTATACAAGCAGCCATATCTCTTCTTTTTCCCGTACTCATATACATGTATAATTTTGTATAAATAAAGGTTTTGTGTATGTTAAACATGATGATGCCGTATTGACATTTACCTTTAACTTCAAGATAAACTCTTATGCTTTGTATTTACATTTATAAATATCAACAAATACCTGCACACAAAATACGTATACGAGACTAGTGCAGAAAGTACACGAAATATTTTTACAATTTCCGGCTTCTTGAAAGCCTAGTGACACGGTCTTTGTATAGGCCGGATGCATTTCAGAACCATTAAAAACCTCGCAGAGGGAAGCTCGACCCCAGAAAAGACCTCATTCTTAGGATGAAGTTTTTATTCGATCTCATAATTTTCTCGTAACACTTGAAGTGTATACTCATCGATGGAAATCATCCTATGGTTCAATTCCTTCTTGAAAGCATTTGTAATCTATACATGTGTTAGTAGAATAGTGAATGGAAAAATGTGAGTGAGATGGCCTGGCCTTGATGGTGTTCGTCCGGACATGATTATTGATGATTTTAGATAAAATTGCCAACAGTGTGGTACTCCAAAGTGGATGAGGGTCTCTCAATTTGAAACAGAAAAACCTTTCAGCAAAGTGGTTCCTACATTTGTTAAAAACGAACAAGAACAAGCTAATGGTTGGAAGAATGAAAGGGGGGTTCAGCGTGGCTCTGCAGCCTTCTATTACAATATTTTGGTTCCCAACTGAGTCTCAGCACAGTCAACCTTGACAGTTTTCCAGATAGAAACCTCCACGATGTATATATATTTAAAATCATATTTCGAGAAAAATCACAAAGAATCTGCAACTCACGCATTCTCTTTGTGGTATTTGTGATTTGTTGTACAACAAAATTGAAACTAGACAGTTTAATTATTATTGTTATTATTAAGGAAATAAATTGTAAGACTAAAATAGCACGAACACTAGCATTTAAGGCTATCAGAAAAGACATATATTGGATATTCAGTTTAGTAATTTGAATGAACTTAACTATTTTATAGGGTCAAGCGCTCAAAATATGAATTCTCGAATTTTGCAAACATTTTCGCATTGATAAAGTAGATTAACTAATACATGAAGCCAATGAAGTTGCTCCACAACCTAACGTGTGCAACTGATGACCTACCACCCACAATGTATATATAAGACTTCTCTCCACTATCGTAAGTTGGAGGATAAACAATCTTAAAGGTCCAAGGCGAATTCTTGCAAATGTTTTGACCTTTGCGATATAGATTAGCATTAACGTCGGGGGAGTGTGGGCGACAGCACTCTCTCTTTTGTTTTCGTCAACGTAGTTGTTAATTTTTCTAAAATGTTCTTGAAAGTCTATCTTCTCTATTGTGCCGGGATATGTGGCTACTAAACGTGCTTGCTCATTTCATTTCGCTATTTTGGAATTTGAGGGGGTTTGGCTACCTTTTATGATCGGAAAATTATTTGTAATCATAACGTTTTTGAGTCAGATTTTGCAATCGAGATTTGTCACTGATAGAATAGCTTGACTTTTCCTTGTAGACATTAAATCACTTTCATGCACTATATGGGTAACTTGCACTTGGCCTATGACATCTAGTGCCGTCGTCGTTCGTAGAAAGTGTATGCTAACTATTGTTTTCCAAAAAATGACTTTGGCTTATATTCTTCGTGGTGAAGTATCGCAAGAGTCGCTCTAATCGTAATTTTCGGGAAATGCTTAGCAGATCTTTGAAGCACAACACACACACACCCGTATATTGAAGTTTACCGCGAGTTAATAATTAATAATCTTGGGGCTTTTTATATCCATCAACGAAGGATGAGGGGTATATTCATTTTGTCAAAACGTTTGCAACGCCCAGAAGGAAGCATCAGAGATCCCAAAAAGTACATATATTCTCGATCAGTATCAAATTCTACATCGATTTAAGAATGTCCGCCTGTCCGTCTATGTAGTGTCTGTTGTACACATTCTCCTAGCCGCAAAAATAAAGCTATCAACTGCAAATTTTTCAGAAACATTGCTGGAAGTTCTTGCGCGCAATTTGGTATTGAAAAGGGGCCAAATCGATCAAAGGAAACGCCCATAGCATGACGTAAATTGGTAACACCTCTGTTTTTCAGACGCATATTCTATGGGCGATGCTGTAGCATCTGTGCGCAAAAATGGAAAAAATTGACCATGCCTACCCGATATTATAGCGTATCCAAATTTAATTATTTTTCAATACCTTTATGACACACAGAAACAAGCTTCAAGAAGTGTACAAATTCTTGGCCAGTTACAACCCTTGAATGCACCTAAACATGTTCGCCTGTTCGTCCGCCCCTCTGTCTGCTTGCATAACTTTGTAATATTTGTGGTAAACATCCCGTTAACGAAAATGAAGATATCGCTTAAAAATTGGCAAAAGAATTTGAAAGTGAACTAGTTTTTTGAAAGAACTCGCCTACAACGCTCACATGCCTCTATGTCAAATACTTTCATTTTCAAATAGAAATCAACAGAGCCCGCTCCATATTATAGAGCATGAGAATTTTGATCTTTTACTTCTTTTGTCTTTTTTTGGGGTGAACTATGTTGCGTATAAAGATTCGGTCCCGACTGAATTTAATTTTCTTACTTGCTCTTTTTGGGAATAATAATTTTTTAACGTCTTTGCTAAAAGTTTTGAATTGCTAGACTTGAGGAGTTTCGGGATGATTTTGATGTTTAACTTATAGACACTATATATATTCTAACGTTGGAACGTTGCTGATTGTTCCGGAAGACGTGTATGCCGGATATGACCACTTTGTGGAAGACCGCTCTCAAAATATTTATTAAATTATTTGCCGTTATTGCCATATATAATCAAACCATCGTCGATTTAGCTTAAAACAAGTTAGCAAACAGATCGAAATGTGAGTTAGTTTAAGCGAAGTTGCCACAACTTCGATGCCATTTTAACCCTCTTTTGTAAGAACTGTTGGAAATCGTGCTCGTGGTAAAAACCATTTTCGCCCTGCGTGTACTTTTGCGAGCTTGTGAGGACTTCCTATATTTTCAGAATAAACCTCGCATAAATGCACATATATGGTGAATTATGTAAACAAGGGTTGGCTGCCTTTAGCAAGCACGTAAACTTATAATGTATATGTTTTCTTATGTTTATATATACGCAGCTATGCAGATGATGTTCAGTTGATGAAATTCTATTTGTTATGTTTGTTGCTAATAAATTGTAAACATACAATTTGTTGTTGTTGTACTATTGTTTTTCCCATAGAAAAAGGACTTGTATACACGCTTCGCTTATAGATGTCTATGAATCTTTTAGATCCATCCACATGAAATTTGTTTCAAAGGGCAAAAGTTAAAATATCCAAAGTTTTAAAAATAATTTATTTAGGAAAAATGTGGCTATGTAATAACAATAAGTAAATGTTATAGGAAAATGTAGTAAATAGAGAACGTTATTCGCTCGCAATAGAAAGAGTAAAAGCAAGTAAAAAGTAATACTCGGCTATGACCGAATTATTTATACCTGCCACCGCTTCCTTAAAAAAAGAAATAAAATTTGAATGCTCTGTTATGTAATGCGATTGATTTGACGAATTTTTTCCATTTTTGTATAGACGCGCGAACCACCTTTTTTGACTTTGAAAGCAGAGATGCGCTTAGTTTACATTGCACTATAGCCTATAGGCTACCTTTCTTACGGATTTAGGCCATTTTCGATTCCAATGTGTCTGCGATAAATTTCAATGTTTTTCGAAATTTGAAAAACAAATCTCAATATATCGATGATCAAGATCTGTTCAGATTCCGACACAACTGACAAACTGAATATTCCTTTATTTTGCGACGGTCGACAAAAATGAAACTACGAGGTTTAAATCTATTTCTTTAGAGGTTTTGCAGACAGGCGTTCAAGATCATTGTGGATACATTCACTGTAGGCGAACCATAGGGTACTGATAATTAGACAAAGAGTCTTGATTGATATTTTTGTAGTATTTAAATGGTGATCTAAATGACTTACTGGCGGTTCCCTACAATTGTACGCCACAGTTTCAAAAGAGTTGGAGAATCTCTTTATATAAAACGCGTTTGCTCTTTAGATTAAGCTGAGATGCTGGATGAAGTAGCCAATAAAGTGGATTGGTGTTTAAAGTCAGTTATCGACGTTTAGCTTTTATGTAACTTTTTAGTGTTAAAGTTTAGTCAATACTTGCACGGAAATACTTTATTAGGGATTTATTTTCTTACTTACTTATACGCCCACGTTCTTAAGCGTTTGTTTTCACTTTCATGTACACAGCCAAAGCGACAATTTGTAGAGATAATCTTGCAGTTCAATGGGAACCTTAATGAGATTATTACACGAAAATTGATTTAATGCGCCACTCGCATACATCGCGACCGAAAAATCTGAAGTGAAAATTGTGGAGAGCGTCAAAACACTTCCTTGGAACGCTCCGTGTTCAATATATATATATATATATATATATATATATATATATAATCTAATAGGTTATATTATATATAGTACTAGTCAGGAATAACAACTTTGGTTCTATAACTGGGAATAGTTTTTTAAATATAGATTTTGTTAATAATTTAGAGAACGTTAGCTGTAAAGTTTTACTTGATTTAGTTGACTAACTCCTTCATTGACTTCAGCAACTAGTATGTGTCTGGTAGGCCAATCCCTGGTTGTCTACAAAGCCCAACATATCCTCTGTGTTTGAACTGTACACTAGTCTTAATAGGTTGAAAAGCTCTTGTAGCAGAGCTTTCTTTAATTAAGAAATTTTTACTTTATTATTATTTCATTCTTCCCAGTCCTATTAAAATATTTTTTATATAGAGGACTCCTACTATTCTGCTATTATTTTCTTAAGTTTCTTTTATATATGATCATTTACTGTATTTCAAGATAGACGTAATTATCGCGATGTCGGTACTGAATGAAATGGGAGTCGATGTCCAACCTTTTCCTACCTCAAATTAAAGGATACATTATTATTGGTTTAGTCTCTAAAGGTTTCAATATAGTTGGCGATCAACGGAGAGAGGTCATCGAACTGTCACAGTTGTGAAATAAATCACCTCGTCCCATTACTCACGAACCGAAATCGTCGTGCATTAACTAAAACATTCAATAACAACAAGTAAGAAAATTATATTCAGTCATGATCACATCTTTTATACCCATCATCGTGATTCTAGAAAAAGGGAATGTAGTTGACACTTCATGCTATTTAGTGCAAAGAGGGCGCGGCTGATATTTTCTATTTTAGAAATAAAAGTTTTTTTCGTATAGAAAGCTAATGAACGATTTTACATACTTGCCGCCGATTAAGAGAAGTTTCATAATCCGACGTATAAAACAATTAAACATGTTCTTAGCAAAACTTTTAGATATTTCCCCTAATCGGATTTTTAATTATGCAGAGGAAGACGGAGAGTTACAATTTGATTAGTTTAAGTCTTCCCGCTTGTAGAGTTCCAAAAATATCTTTATTTATCAGTAAGTGAATTAGCCTAATTCACCTGTAGTTAGTATTAGTTTTTCTCTGATTAGTTGATTAGTCCCCCAGGAGACAACACACAATAGGTATTGATGGTAAAATTTGAAATAGAAACAAACGCAAAAACTTAAAAAGCTGAAATTATCTAAAGATTGCTTTGACTATATGCTTAAATTTATTGATTGGTCAGGCATTCTCCCATACACTGCTGGCAAATAATTTGAATTACATCGGAACAAGAACAACAGCAAATATGAACAATGTACTGAAATAGAATCCCAAGCTACACACCATAAAATACTTTAAGAACCGTAATGGCTAACGATAAGCATACGGTAATGATGATGATTGCTTGTTGTTATTTACAACAAAAACAAAGGCAACAAGATCGACAAACTGTGGCGTCTCGCTGTTGTTGTTATTGTCATCATCTAAATTTAGATGATAAACACCAACTGAATTTTTTATGAGTTAATTTAATTTATAGTTTTATTATTATGTACCTAGCACGAAATGTATTGACTCATCTGTATATACATCTACGTAGACGTAGAATGCAAAACGAAGCTATAAAATTTAAAGGGTAGTCAAGGAGGATAAAAGGAAAAGCGCCGCAATACAGATAATACAGCATAGATGGAAAAGAGGCTATATATTTTCGTCCAGCACGTCCGGAGGTCCGTTTTGCAAACAATATGTTCGCAGCGTTTATTGTAGTTTTACCCTTGAAAAATTACTTTCGAAAAGGAGAAATTCTTGGCCATCCCTCCCGATTGCAAACAATAGAATTTCAACAAGCTGAGGGCCAGAAACTTTGTGGTGCTTTATAGAAGGAGGCGGATGCATTTCATCGTCATTCTTTTTGTAACATATAGAAGAAAGTTTCAGAGATTTTATAAAGTATAGAAACCGATAATTAGTTTTAAATTTTCTCCACTTATACTCGATTTTTGTGCTGTTCGTTCGTCTCTTTGTTCCAATAACCATCGCCCTTCTTCTTTATTGTTCCTACAGGTGGTTGCCTTCCTGTACTTTCCTTAGTTATTTGCTCCTCTGGGAGCTGTTTACCTATTTTTCTGCGTCCGAATTTTTATTTTTAACTCCATTCGCCTTTTCGTTTTTTTGCTAAGTCCATTTCTGCATATGTCTCTTCTTCCTGTCTATTCATAGCCGACGTCCTATGACGCACGTACATTCTATGTGTGCGCGCTTTCGCCTGTTCTACGTCGTTGGCATCTTTGTTATGGTGTTCGTTCACCTTTCCGTCTGAACACCTCGATGCAGAACCCGGACATGGTTGACGCCTTTCTTGAAGTTAAGCAAAAATATCGTTTGCTAGGCTGTTAAAGAAAAAACCACGAATTATCTGCATTCTTAGATAGGTATCCAAAATTCGATTCAAAGTCAATTATAATTTCCTTATTTGTTTCTTTCGCCTCCTTGATTTTTTTTTTTCATTGCTATTCTTCTCTAGTTGCTTTCAGTCGGACAAGACATTAAAATTAGACATTGCTGCAATGCCACGCCAACAATAATGAAATTACTGAGCAACCACCAGGCTGCCACCAAACCATACCCATCAGCTATTAGAAGAAAATTGAAAATAAAATATTTTTTGAACAAATTTTTCTTTTCTCTTTTCTTTTCAAATTGAAAATAATTTCCTGCTTTACAGCATCATCTTAAGCTATGATGTAGTATTTTCTGTTATTGCTGTTGCAGCGGAGGATGATGGTAATAATTTCTTTTCTAAAATAAATGAAATTAAATTTTGTGAGTATAAGTTGTAATTTTAACATATTTAAAGATTACATAGAATTTAAGCGAACTGTGTATACCCAACAGCTATGAACAAACTGTTAGTTTATTTGTTTCTACACTAATAATGAAGATGCTTTAAAATCAATATAAAGAGTCGTTAAATCGTCTACAATAAATATACAAATTTACAGGAAACACTTTCTCTTTTTTCTCCCCATTTCCCCAGAAAATGAAAATTTAGGCTTCGACGTGTTTTGGTAAGACGGAGTGCGGGAATCGCTGCATGAAAAGCGACGCTCATAGAGGGGGAAAAATATATGTCAACCTCAGCTCTTGGTACTAACGTTAGACGTAAGTGATCTTATAATTTCAAATTAAAAGTTCGATACCTTTTCTTTCTAAACTTTTCTCTATACCCCAGTATCTTATAATCTAAGCAATCTGAGTGCAAAAGAAAAGCATTAAAAAAATGTTAATTAAAAATTATCATAAATTTTCTATATTTCTCGTCCATATGAAGAATAACCTTAAAGCACTTTGATAACAAGTTTGAAATTCTTTTGTGTAGTAAGGACATAGTGTGTTTGTTTCTGTTCAATAGCAATGAAAATTGCGTTAATTGATACACATTGGGGATCCTGCAATTCATATGATTTACATATAACGTTGAATTCATATCGAATTTTCTTCATAATTACTTGGTACCTAAAGATTAAATAATCGGGTGAAGGTTTACGAATTTGAGCAGAAATATTGCGCCTTTTTTGGCGTGCACGTGCTGAGAAGCAGAAATACTTTGTGAATCGTCATCAACGGACAATTGTGTGCATGGTTTGAACGGTGAGAGCAGAGGAAGAGGTTGAACTCTGTTCGTCTTTCATGGTACCTCGTTACTTTCCGAGCGAATTTTTAGAAAAGTGGTTTTAAGCATTTGTTGTTGGGCGGACGCAAGAACGAATTGTATGAGAGCTTAAAAATCAATAACCACTTGCATAATATTAAAAAATATACGTTAATGCGGAAAACCTTCTCTTTGACTTGGTACCCATGTTAAGATTCGCAATCATACGAAGAGAACGTATCGATCGATATTCTTTGGATGAACATTTTATTTATTAGTTTTTCCGGCCAGATAGAGACTTGCTTCATAAATGGAAGAACCATGTGATTTGTTATTAATATTACCCTTCAAACGACAAGTGTCAAAATTTCATGACGTCCTGATCCCAGCTTTCTAAAATCGATTTAATGGACCAAAGGGAATTTCGTGTGTTGCTTGAACATTGTTTTTTGATGGGCAAGGGAAATCCAATTGGTATGCGTTCGTACAAACACCGATGATTCTGCAGGAAAACTGAAGTTGCATGAGATGGCTGGCATCGTAAAGATATCAGAAGTCAATGTATTTACTATTTTTCGCAAACATTATTATCGCGTTTGCTCACTTTTGACCAAAAATGGCAACGTGTTGCAGATTTAGACTGCTATTTAGGCGAAGTAAAAAGTAGTTTCCCATTCGATATGTGACAATAAATGAAACATACTCTAGAGTTAAATCGTCAGTCAGTCGAGTGCACAGCAACCATCTAACACTGTCCAAAGCCACCAAAAAAGTAATGTCAGTGATACAAATGTAATTTGTAAGCGAATGGTAAAATATCACGATGTTTTGACCCATTTCGTTTGAGCGCGGGTGCTATTCACAAATCATATGAGTCTGTCAGCAGTGTTGCCATGTATACGTAAGACGGGGGACTTATAAACTGTAGTGATATTATTGTTCAAGAGTTCGGTTAATACAAGTTATGTCCTCCACGCATAAGTTACAATAATTCCCTTCACTTCCCCATAACAACGATTGTTCGTTGTTATATTGTAGAGCAGTACGTGCAATGCTATCTTGATTGCTTCTTTTCAAAACAAAAGCAACTAATTAACACGAGTAAATCTGTGCGTTGTTCATTTCAGAATTTTATTAAAATTTTCGTGTATTTAAAATTTATAGGAAATTCTTTTGATAAGTTGAGAATTGTGTATAAACTTGAAGCCAGAGTGGGCAGAAGGAAATTACTAAGCAAACAAAAGCGAAATTGAACTGAAAGCCCAATATGCGTATAACTCGTATACACAGCGCCGTGCAATGTATTGTGCATGTATTTGTGTGCTGTTAAAACTCAATTGACCTACTTAAGGAGGCTTGAAAGAGAAAGTCAGGTATTCAGAAAGTATGCAGAAACAACATTAAATATCATTGAATTGCTGGCCATAAGTAAATATGAATTTTATCGAATTAATTGATTTTTTTTAAATTCAAATTTTGTAAAGAATCAATTGATGTGCAGAAAAAGTGGAAGAACTGCGAATAGGAAAAGATAAAAAAGGCAGCAACAAGAAAATTTTATTTATGTTAGAGGGAACCTTAAATGCCAGTGCAATTGAGGGAACTTGGGGTGAATATTTTGCTGCTATTTGCGGCCTTGTGATGTCAATTTTTCTAATTCTGCCTTTTTCGCTATCTAGATATACAAGGCATAGCGGCCTCGATAAAGCATAGGTATATTGTTGAAGGTTCTACGGTTTAAATTCGTATTAGTTGTGTGGCCGTCTTCTATTCTTGCAGGGCTTCAAATCGACTCTGCGTGCATGTACTTTCATCATTTTTTCATTTGAAAAAGGCATTTATTGAGAAAAATTTGTGCAATGTATTGTTACGAAAATTCCAAATACAGTTAATGCTAACTAATTGATTCTTCCCAAGTAATAAATTCCCTAGTGCATATTCGCGGCGCGTCATACCGCTGCCAGCCGAAGAAAACGATTAGCGGAAAAGCAGGTTATCGCACTAAAATGAAGCCATGAAGTTAGGTAATAATAACATGCTTGTAAAAATGTATATAAATAGACTATTTGCGGAAGGCAGAATCTGCCGCACGAGAACATTTGAGTCGGACAAGAACATTTGAGTCGAAAAAGAATATTAAAGTCGAGAAGTCGAGAGTATAGCCAAAGTAAAATGTAAATAATCGTAGCCTTAAAGAGTAGATTGTAAATAAAGAAACTTGAAGTTAAAAGAATTTTGAAATGTATTTCTCTTGAAAATAATATCCACAATCTAGTGATAGGGACCGTATCGAGAAAAGCGGAAGTTCGTAACAATATGTTAATCAAAATATGTTCCATCATTTTCTACAATTTTTTCCCGTCTTTCTGGCAATATGGCGGAACGGTGTCGAAACAGCGATATTGGTTTGGCAGCGATCCAATCGTCAAACCATGTTCGTGCAGAGCAACTTTTCATCACCAGTCACAATACGCCATAGAAAAGTTTTTTATTTGCTTGGCAAGCGATGAAACCGCGATATTGAAACTGTTCGACCTGGTACTTTCGTAGTCATATGATAGCCATTTTCCTTCCTTTTGGATCTTTCACATCGCACGTAAACGTCTAAAATCAGCTATTCATCAACTGCTAAGAAGTTCGAAAGTTGTTCGTTCGTAGTTGGCTTAAATAGATTTGAGCCATAGAGGAAGCTAATGCGCTCTTGTGATACATCGGGAACTCTGTTCTTCCCACTAGGGCGGGAAAAATTTTTTGTAATAATAAATAATAAAACAAAACTTTCACCTTTCTAGAAGCGTGTTCTTTTTGTGTGATGGCAAGCTGTTTATTTTTTACTTATATTTCTGCATAAGCACAAAATGTTTGACTATGTTGCATCGTTTTCATTTTCGAAGGGAAAAATGAAGGGCTCGAAGGAAAGATTTGTTGTGGTGGGTTGGTAATAATCAAATGCATCTCAAATGTACTGTAATAGCAGCAATAGCAACTTAACACATAGCTAAATAGTTTTTGATGTGATTTGTCATATGCCTCCAATGGTTACAGAAGGTTAAATAGTTATGCAATTATAGATAGAAAGATTACTAAAATCGACTTTAAAAATGCAAGATATATAGGGCCTTTTAAATTTAATGTTCCCCATGTCGCATTCATATCTCTGCTTTGCTTTTGCCGACTGGTGTGCTTACTAAGCAATTTGTCTTTGGCAGCAGATGTTACCTTCGGACTGTTCCCTTATCGTCATGCAATGTAAATGCGGAAAACCAAATAGATGGTCATCAAGTTTCACGTCGGTATTGTATTGTATGAGAGATCTCAATTGTAAATGCAAACCGTGCGCTTAAGTAGTTTTAGTTGCGATAAAAGTATCATTGTTCTGCACTGAAATATGGTTAAAGCTGGACATTAGCGATGCTTAGCTGTTTCGCGATAATTTTCAATTTTTGCGGAATGATATTTGTAATAAATGTGGAGATGGTGGGCACTAATTATTGAGGTTTGGGATGGTATCACTCTAGTCTACTAAAAATTCCGATATATTTTTGATGCTTGAGGATAAGTTGCACTTCTTGTTTAAAAGTTGGAAGACAGCAACTTGTTCCGAGTTCGATACATTTTGTGACGCGGTATGTGAGATTAGATTGTACCACTCACATAATATTCTAAAGAATACCGGCAAACCTTTGGCTCTTATTTTCAGTAGTGGCTCCGAAATCAGAATTTATTGCGCGCAACCGTTGGATAAAACGAATTTATTTTAACATATTAAGCTCAATATTATTTCAATTATAAGAACATTGACAGTTGTGTACAACGACTTTATATTCGACTGCGCAAATGTCAAAGTAGACAGCTCGTCTAGAACTACAGACGCATTGTGAAGTTGAGTGATTTAATAAAATTGTTTGACCATATTGTTACTGAATAGTTTTCGTTATAAAATTATCTATTTCTCCATCTCACCTTGGCTTTCTAAGAAGAAGATCAAGTCCATCGAATTTTTAGAATTTAAACGCCTACATGCTTTCGAGCTTTTCTCTACTCACTGCCTCACGGATGTCGCATGCCCTGATTTTAAGGCTTCCGACCTGGTTATCCAAAAATTGTCGATCTTCAAACTGCAGGCTTTTGGTTTCCCTTTAGCTCCTATCTCCTTAACAGATTATTTACAGTTTTTTTATAACTCCATGCCCCCGATGTGGTGCCCAAAACATCGAATATCTATCAAGGTAACTATGCAGGCCACTTGCTATTTTTACTATCAGTCAATATCTCAATGTACGCCTTGCTTTAATTCGAAATTGCGTTTCCCGGCTTTGATGCAGACGCTTTGATTCGATGGTTCTCATGTAATTTTATGACATTAAATATAAAAAAATGTAAGAAGTTGTCATTCTCAAGGCAGAAGTCATTTAGCACTAAATATTTCGTCGGTTCACAAACACTGCGAAATGCAGATCGTTTCACTGCTTTAAAGATTTTATTTGATCAAAAACTATGCCTTAATCTATAATTTAATCTCAATGTCGAATACTTTTGATGCTATTAAATCAATTCTCCTTAAATATTTGCCTTACCTACGTCGTACCTGCCTTGATCTGTAGTCCTATAAGGTACGTATGAATCGCAAGTTAAATAAATATATCCTCTAGTATCAGTTGCCAGGCTTTTGCACATTTGCATCATTCTTAGCTTGGATCTGTATTGACTGCGAGTGTGCCTCTGTGATGGAAGTATAAATGCTCTTTTTTCTTCTCGTAGCGTTTCAGCGTTTATTCGCTGTTTTTGTACCCTATACCATGTATTTGTGGCACACGATAAGATTATAAATAAGATGTTTCGGGTAGTTTATAAGCGTTGTGTAAGTAACCGTTAAACTAAATGACCATCTCGTTCGTTATATTTGCACATTTTCAGCGATCAGTGGACTCTAAGGAAAAGTGTTTTAAAACTGATTTTGAAATTTGCACATTAAATTCGATCCTATATGTTCTTCTCAAGCAAGTGAGACTTGTCCTCTATTAATAGAGACCTCGTCGTAGAAGTAACCTTCACTATCTGCAAGTTTCTTCCCAATGATGTACTTTTTTCTACACTTGAATATCGATCTGTCAGTGCAAACTACATATAGATAGATAGAGATAGATTGAATCTGTCCATTCGTTATTAAGCTTTCAAGGAGTTTCTTAAATACATCAAAACTATTGAGTAAAACAACTATTCATTCAGATGAGTTTCATCGCATCAAACGCGCAGCTATAAACCGCCATTTTGAAAACTATTGTTAGAAATGGATCCAGCTATAATATTAATTAAATGAGTAGAACAAAATCTAAATAGTTTTATTGACGAAGCCTAAAAAGAACAAAGACTGTAGTGTTAGAATTGCTCCTCAGACTTTGTTATTGCGCCGAAAAACTTCAGAAGGACAGAAAAGTGCTACCATTTACCGTTTTATATACAAGGATAAGACGATGAAAGTAAATTTCGCCGCACCATAGTAAGTGCTACGCGACTTTTTTCTTTCAGATTCTATAGGACATTTATTCTCTTTAATCTAAAAATAGACTGATTATGTACGGTGGCTAGGCTGCAGCTCTTATACATGTGCACTTATAACTATTTGCAAAAGCGTATCTACGTACGAGGTATATATATATATAATTGACATAGCGAAAGATATATAGATATATATATAGATAGAGATATATATAGATATATATATATATATATATATATATTCATATATATATAGATAGAGATATATATAGATATATATATATGTATATATATATATATATATGTAATAGTCATTATGCGTTTTTCGCTTTATAGGTCTTATGTAGTCTATTTCTACTTGAATTTCTAACTAAATCTTTTTTAGAATATTATTTAAATTTTGCTTATTGATTTTAGTCCTTATAGTTTAAAGTATTTTAGATACACAAGATCAACGCACTTTCGCTATGTCAATTATAATAGACTATACTTAATCCACCTTTCAC
The DNA here is from genome assembly GCA_000688715.1 of Glossina pallidipes. NCBI lineage: Eukaryota > Metazoa > Arthropoda > Insecta > Diptera > Glossinidae > Glossina > Glossina pallidipes. Next base: position 477,763 of record KK499856.1, on the reverse strand, counting down.
CAACTGATGGATTGATTGGAAGCGAAGTGGACCCGAAAGAGCGCCTCACAACATAGTATACACAAGGCATTGAATTGCCTTTTCTGAACGGATAACCTTAGATTGATTGAAAAGAGCTTGAATACTTTAACTTATATTGTGAGTCCATAATAACTTCCACATCTGCGGGCAAAGACGAGGCTTTTTAAACGTATACTAATATTGCACTATTAGACTCTATGGAGGTAGAATTACAAAAGAACTACGTATTACCAATACCACTTTGGTGTGCTGCCTGATAATTCGAATGATAAAATGCTACACATTTAATGTCGGCATATTAACTTTAATTATAATTTTATGACGATTGATTAATAGAAACCGTTACTCTCCATAACTATATACCTGGGAATATTAAGTATATCTCGAGAAGTTAAATTGCCAGTGAAAACTAATCAAGCGACTCTACGACATCCATTTCACTTTAGCTATCACTATAAATCGGACCGAATTATGAAGAAATATTCTCTGTGCAGCTTTGCTTTATTTGCTGATTACTATTTTTCGTTGACCACTTTCAAGCAGTGCAGAGGACTGGTTTATCATTCGAGCATTGTTTGACAGACAGAAATAATGAATAAAAAACGTATTTTACCATGTTATTTAAACTTCTGCTAGTGGGTTTGTTTAGTATTTCTTTGAATAACACATTTGGTTTAGCGAATAGTATGTAAATTTCGTTGTCAAGTCGCTCGCGAGAACTACGCCGAATTACTTAAAATCAAACAACTTTTGTTTTTGAAGTAATAACATTTCAATCGAGGACTTAAATAACGGAAGTTTATTGCAGGCAAAACGAAATATACACAACCTCGGTCTAACTAATGAAAACTCTAATCTTCCTTGTTTACTTCAATTTTGGAAACAGCTTTACATTTAACAGAGTATTCATTTTACGTACAACTCTTTACCGTTAAGATCAAGTACGCAAAAATTAGTCGCCCATGCAACAGTGTCAGAGAGTTTTTTTCTATCTAATCGAAGCGATAAGTTTTTGTAATCGTATTATATAAAAACCTGGAAAATTTAAAGCCGAGTCTTGTTGTACGTACTTTGATTTTTTGGTTCACATTAAAGGAGATGCTGATAACACTGCACTCATGTTCAAATTCTATTATTGCTAAAATCTTACAACGTTCTTGTGAAATAATGCCTTCTTTACATCATCAAGGTTCTCTTCTTCATTTACTTTACCAATTCTACCGAATGCAATAAAGACTTTATTGTTGTTATTTGATATTAATCGTTAGTAGAATTTTGAGGTATAACTTATGTACACATACGTATTCGCATTAAACATGTTAAAGATAATTAAATTTTGTAATAATTTATAAAGCAGTAGAAATAATTAAATTCTAGACTAAATACTTTAGGTAGCATTTAAGTTAAATAAATCATGTTTGTTAATCATGGGAGACAAAGTAAATTCTTCTTATTATCATAGTTTTGAAATGTATTTGAAAGTTTTGTTTATCGACATGTAAAGTTAAAAATATACTCTTTATCGAGCTTATTTAGTTCTCTATTGGCCTATCGATGCACATTAGTTCATAGCATTGTTCGTTTATACTTATAATTGAAGATTTGTTTTGTGCTAAAGTCTTTTAATATGAACGTGCTTTTGAATTTTAATTATTATTATGATTACGCAGACGTCGTGTTAAGAGCGAGATGCATCCTACATACATATCGATAATATAGAGAATTATTAAGCTAAACTCTAATTACAACAAGAGCAACACAGCAACAACAAAGGGTTTTTATTGGTTTGCAATAAGTACATTTGCTGTTGCTTTCGTACGTATTTTATATGTACATCTTGCATCGGTAAGTGTATTTGTGCAATGCATGCACATCGAATAACTATACGCCAGCTTGGACGTTTGTATTGATTTGCAATTTTAAGTGGTTTTTGTCTCCTTTACTTTGTTTTCTTTATGTTATATTATATTTACATACATGTGATGCAGGTTGAGCTACATTTCTCTATGTGTCAAGTTGTCTAAAAAGTACTGAGCCTAATAATAAAAACATTGTTGGTTTGCTGGAAAGTGGCAGTACGAGGAGAGCATGAACGGAATTAATAGCATTGCACTTAAATATTTTTAACTTCTAACGGCTCCATACATTTTAGACTACGTTACATATGTAGCCTTACATGACTCTTCTTTTTGTAAGTAATTCACTTACGTTACGACAAAAGTATCCTCATTATGATGATTATAATGCGTACGGTAGCAATGACGATGGCAACAAATCCAATTGCTGGCTATAATGCGGGTTTCTTGTACACCATAAGCATGCCTGCGCATTTGTGGAGTTATGCAATTTATCTCAACACTAATTATAGTCAACTGCCAATATATATCTTTAGGTAAAGACATATGTATATTTGTGTGTATGTGTGTGTGTGTGTGTATGTTATGAGCTCATATGCAACTGTTGTCATAATAGTATTAAGGGTTTGGGCATGAAAGGAAATGCAATATGAGGTAGTGGTACAAAGAAAGAGATGTAGATTACTTGGTAAACACAAACAAAAACCACTTTACATGATCAAGTGGTTGTGCAAAAGCTTTAATAATATAAACAATTTTGTCAAATCAACGGTCACATAGTGTATAAACATTCTATTGATGATTGAGACAAATGAAAATGATTAGTTATTGGTCTCACAAACATTCCATTTGATTTTCTGCTCAAATTCTGTTCAAATTACTAAATGCTCACGCATGGCGAGGATAGCAGGGAAGAAAGCCTATTAATTCATGTAAGAATCAATAAAGTTAAGTCTATATATAGCTTAAATAAGTAAATCAGTAAATGAACAAATAAGTAATGCAAGTTATTAAAAATTTATTTATTTAAATAAAAGATGGGAAAAGAACTGAATAAATGACTAACGCACTCGTGGTCTTTGTACTATTATGTTTTCTATGAGTTTTTTACTAAAAATGAAACAATAATGGGTACCGCGATGGCTTGCTTGTACATTAATTTGGCATAGTTGTTAATATCCATGTAGATTGAAATAATGATGAAAATATTGAAACTTTGCTTCAGAACTTACAGTTAGCATAACATATGTCAGACTGTTCAAGTAGATTAGCAGGCGCCAATTGCTCATCGCAAGCAAGAACATTTTTAAATAACCTTTCTGCTAAGTCTAAAAATAAAATTTGTTTAAGAGATCTTTAGTTAGTAGAAATTTAGGAAAGAAGCATCACTTTTTTCAATTTTGCCCACTTTATATTACGGATTACAGCAGAAAGATGTGAAGAAGAAGAAGAGGATGTGAGAAAGAGGTCTCCCATAATGTACCTGGATTATAACGATGTCTACAACAAGATTGTAAAGGGCCTTTCGTAAGGAGTTGCAACGTGTGGTTATATTTTGTAATATTATACCCGAATGGGACCCTGTAAAGGTCGGTTGTTATCTCGCTCGTTGATTGATTGTTGAATGAAGTGGTCGAAAAACGGGGAGGAAAAATGAATGTACATTACGTAAATTAAAGAGAGCGACGTTGCCAAACTATGTAAGCTATTGTTTTACCGTTTGAATATAAAAGCTATATAGTGACGTGTTATGCGTAGAGCATAAAATTTATTATTTGTACCGTTAGTAGAAGGAAGTGGAAATTTTTCAAAAAGTAGGAAAACACTTCGCATTACTACATGTACTGCAAGTGATAAACTAAATAGTGACTTTGTCTGACAAAACTGGTAATTTTTCCCTGTTTTTCCCCGGTTAAATAAAGCAAAAAATACATTGTATTTAAACTCAAGAACATCTATTAAGACAACTCGCAAATAGTATATACTAATAGTATATAGAAACGCCGACGCGAATTTTGGCCCGCAACAAAAAGGCCTTTTTTTTCTTGCTCTTCACAACTTTTTGGCATCTCCGAATAGTAGTATATATATGGGGAAACGTCGGCCGCACGCTTGCCCGCTTCTGCCACATCACCGCACACCCAAAACACACACACACGCACACTCACTACGCATGCCCACCGGTCACCAATACCTCTTTAGTTCCGTCTTTACCTACACACACATATACACACACAAGGGAGAAAACACCAGTAATTTTCGCCGGCGATTTTAATGCCTCGGCCACTAATTGGGGTAGCAAGTGGACAAACGCTAAGGGCAGAATTGTGCTTGAATCCCTAGCCTCAATGGATATGACAATTCTAAATGAAGGTAATGAAAACCCGTTCAACAGAGACGGTCGTGGCCGCGCGATTGATATTACAATGGCCAGCAGTGCGTTGGCCTTTCGCATACGATGGGGTATTAGCAACATCTATATTCACAGTGACCATGCAGCAATAATCTGAGAAGTACAGCAGATCCAGCGGGCGAACAGGATAACACTCCCTCTTAGGGGTCCCAAATGGAAACCAGAATCTCTAAACAAAGAACTGCTCGAGCTTATAATGGAAGAAGCAAAACCCAGAAACTCAGCTCAGGCTTCCGTTGCGGAGGTTATAGCATGGATTATAAAAGCCTGTGAGAGTTCAATGACAAG